>OMLP01044642.1:136785-178170 GCA_900302685.1 Spondyliosoma cantharus
GTCTCGCTCCTAATATAACTTCCTTTAGAGGGGCTCTTCATGAAGTGATGCTACAGCTTCAACATGACAAGTTTGTAAAGAAGATTTAGGGACGTTGTTTTTACTGCTCCTGGCTTAGAGCCAACACACACGTGTATCCTTGCCTGGCCTTTGTGTTGTTGATTGACTTTCTGCATGCGTATCATAAAGCAGGCTGTAAAAAAAATATAATAATAAAATTAACTTCAGACAAAAAAGTGTTTTGTGGGTGAAAGTGAAGAATTTGTGTCCAACGAGATAAGAGGACGAACTAATCGAGTCGCTGCATCACTGGAAGATAAATATAATTGTGTTTTATAAATATGAAATATGACCCTCTACTCCCAACTACACACACACACACACACACACACACACACAACAGGGAACTTGATTTCCAAATTGGCCATTGCGTGCTGGCAAGAAATCCCTGCAGGGTCATTATTTGCACCATCACCTCCAGCCTGACTCGGACTCGACATTAAACATTCAACCCAAACTGGAGTTGTGAATTCGATAGCTGAGCTCGTGCAGTTCAGAGTTTGAGCCAATTACATCGCTGCTGCTGCATGAATGGAGCCTTCTTTATGATCACAGGGGGAACTTCTCCCGGGGGACCTGGACTTTCAGAGGGTTTTCCCCCTTAAACATACACGGGTACACTTTAAAGGTAAAAGGTAATTTTGCACTTCCTACGCCGGGTAATGCTGTTTGAACTGAATGAAACGCGCTCATTCATCGCAGTTTTAAACTGATGCAAGATGTGCGTTTTTTAAAGACAGAGTGGCTTCGAGCCCAGCCGGAATGAGCGCGTCGTTATGAAGTTCATGAGCCATTTAATAACTTTTACAAACAGATATAAAACTCACCGTTTTGCTCTTTTACACCTGGAGGGTGAAACTTGCTGACGTGACTTGATTCAGCTGCCGAGCCATAGTGTTGGAGAAGCGATGCAAGAAGGATGAATGATGGAAGGATCATTTGGATGAGTGGTGTTTGGCGATCACGAAGCGCTGTTGACGGGATGGTTTGGATCACCACACGCACGCGTCGTTGACAGGACAGCGGTGCTGTTTTGGACACATTTGGAGAGGATACACGCAGAGTAGAATCCACATAATCTTAATCATCAGTCCTTCTGGAAACAATGACATTTATATCTCCCAAAAAAAAAAAAAAAATCCTCCAGATCCTCCAGAGCAGCAGCTTCTTCTGCGCAATGCAAGTGCGCACCTGTTGGTCCAGTGGAGAGTTGGACTCTGAGTTGGACAAAGTTTGTCTTTAAGTAATTATAATCCTGGATTTAGTTGTGAAAGCGTCCGTTTGCAGGCGTGTAATCTATGGTACGAGATCATCAGAGAGGCACAGATGCATTTTGGCTAAAGCGCGCGTCCACGCTGCGTTCTTGACTCCGTCTGAATAAATCCCGGCAGATCTTTACGCATTACAGCCAAAGCTCACACACACACACACACACACACACAGAGAGAGAGGGAGAGAGAGAGACAGCGAGGGAGTCCAGAAACCTGATACAGTCTGTACCCAGAAACCATTCAGCACCGAGACCAGTTCTGTTGTCTGGCGAGCTCTTGAGTCATAACTCGGTGCAGACTGAGATAAAATATCGCTGCGCGGCGGAGGGTTGGGTTTTTGGAGAGTGCCAACTGACGGCACAACAGGTGCTATACATAAAGTACAAGTTCCCAGCCGAGGAAACTCCCCGGCATGTTAACTATTCCGCTGCTGCCTCGTCCAATCAGCTGCTCCACACAGTGTTTTACTCACAAAGTGGCAAAAAACAGTCGCGCAGTTTCACATCATGTTTCCAGAAGTTTTCAGGAAATGTGTCAGCGTCTCCAGATAACTGACTGAAACAGCTCAGCACGGCCAGACATGAAGACACGAGGTGATCCAACACTGACAAAAACATCTCATTTTGAGACTGAAGATGAGAAGATATTATTCTTAGGGATGAATATTCACTCTGCACAGCCTCACACGTGACACAAATATGATTTTATAGCATTGAGATCATTTCTTGTGTGTGTTTTGTGTCTGAAGAGTCTCTCTGGAAAGTTTGGGCTGACAGGAAAGTGTAGCAGAAGCTCTGTTTGAACAATTTGGCAGAATTTCTGCAGAAAGAAACTGAAATACAACAGAACTCTGCTGCTACTGTGCGTCCCATCCGCTCCCACCGTGCTGCTTCCCATAAATATCTTTTTCCCCTGTAGTCTTTCTAATCGGCTGCTTCGCTGTGGCCAGCTCACATTTTTTGCCCAGTGCATCATGGCCCATCAAATTTATAACATATACACGGTCAAACAATGAAGTCCACAGTGCATATTCACATGGGGGGGCTTCATTATTCAAAGAGGAAACTTTCCATGTGCAAAAATCTGCCTAAGTAAGCTTGTTGTAACCATGGAGTGATTGTTTAAAGCCTTGATTCGCTCTCCACACACACAGATGAAAGATGGATGTGGACCCGCACAGGACGTTTCAACGCGCTGTTGTGCGTTCTGCCTAAATGTTTCTGTGGAAGGAAATGTTTAAGGGCATCTCAATTTGTCATATCAAAGCAGAGACACCGCTTGGAACAATACTCCCTCCTGTTCCCAATTTCCTTTCTCCGCTGCACACTGTTGTACCTCATCAACTGCGTTTCATGTGGTTCCTCCCATTCTATTGTTGGCCAAATCCACCAGTGTATCCCCCCACATCGCTGTACGCTCGAGTCTGCTGCAGCACAGACGCAACAATCAAAGGAGAGCCGGAGACATATTGAACCCATTGAGCCAGACGCATGATGCAATGCTGCAGCAATTTACCCCCAGTCCCACATAGCTCAGAAACCACCACCTCAAAGAGCGAGCAGAGCAGCCATCTCCCCAGCATCAAGGTATGAAGGAAGCTTCTGTGGTTTTAATCAAAGTTAATGGCTGGGAAAAGGAGGCATGGGGCACTGATACAGTCATTTCATACGTGTTGCCCCCGTGGAGAGGGGCATATAGAGGTCTTCTTGTGCCTGCTGCAAGGGCCAAGGCCCTTTGTGTAAAGGAGAGTATCACATTCCAGCCCTGCAAGGGCCTGCAGCAGATGTCAGCACTTCACCAGCGTGGAATCCCTCTCTCCCTCTCTCTCCCTCTCTCTCTCTCTCTCTCTCTCTCTCCCTCTCTCTCTCTCACACACACTCACTCACCCCTTGAGGTTTTGTCTGTAAAAGCTGGGTATTTTGTCTCGTTGTCCACATTTGATTGCCGCTTCCATGGTGGTCTTGTGAAGCGCGGCGGCTTTGATAAAAAAAAAAAGAAATATAATAAACATAGGAAATTAGAAACAAGGCAGACCTTTTGGGTCACGGCGAGCACACAGAGACATGCCAGCCAGGAGGGCCGCGTGTCCGCCGAGCACACTGGAGATGGAAATGTATACAACAGAGAATTCACAGTCGGCGGCTCGCAGCTAAATCCCTTTAGGCCTGCTTGCCTTTTCAGGACACATACTGTCAAACAAACAAATGCCCTCTCACAATCAGCCTGTGTTACACAACGCATCTGTCACAGTGTCGACAGAAACAGCAGTTTTGTTCCAGGTGAAAGGAAGTGAAACACAAGGGAGAGGGCACGTTTGTTAAATCCAGATCGCAGCCCATTATTGCACCTTAAAGGAAAAAGGCTTTTGAGATGACTTCATTTATATGGTAAAACCTCCTGCAGCAGTGGTAGCAGCGGCAGCGGCGGCGGCGGCAGGAGGTGGAGTGTTTGCTGTGTGGTCCTGCATGTGAGGAGTCATCTGTGATTTTCACTGGAAGTCGGAAACGTGCCAACAGAGGAATCTGGAGCAAAATGACTCACAGTTTCTCAGAATTTCTCACAAACTGAAGTCTTCTCCTTTCACCGGCATGGTCGGTGAGTTCCTGTCATTTAAAACACAGATGCGAGGTTGTAATCTGACGTTGCTCCGCCCTTTAATATGTGGACACACTCATCAGATCTCACGCTTGACTTTGAGATGTGGCATCATGAAGATTAATTGCCCCTGGCTGCACTTGGCTGTGAAACCAGAGCCCCCTGGTGGTGCCCCTCAGGGCTACAGGCAGGCCTCTGAACACTTGTACTGTGGAAAAATGTCTCGATTCTGGAAAAAAAACAACTCCTGTTTTGATTCCAGTAAAGAAAAGCATGTGTTCATGTGATTCAAATAAATTCTAGGGAAAGACGTTAACACGCTGTCTTGTGAGGGAATCATCCGTCCGTACACCTTCTAATCTGCTCGTCCTGTTCAGGGTCAGGAGTCTTCATCGTCACGCACATCTGATCTTCACCTCTAAAGACACCAACCATCAGAGACAGTGGAGAAGCTTGTACTGTTGTTTTTTCAGTGCCTGGTTTGTAGTCGACACTCACAGAAAAGCACATTCTGACTCAGAAACCCCCAGACAGTCCCGATGATGAGAACCTGCTGCTTCTCCAAACATCTGCAAGTGTTTCTCACTGGCTGCTGCCGCCGATCTGAGAGCTGTGATTTATTCTTCTTCAGGGATTGTGGAGCTGTGACGCTCAACTGGAACTTGCTCTATTTTGTAATAAAACCTGATTTAAGTACCATTGTTGTGTGGTCAGCTCCTCTCCTCTCTGCTGGAAGACGCATAAACATGTCGGATTTTTAAGGAACAGTAGCAAAACCACAGAAACACTCCAAGTGAAGAACGCACACTTAAAAAGTAAAATCATCAGCAGGTTAAACACTAAATAAAAGTATACAACATGGATATTTTCCTATTATTATATTAATCTTCTTATCGTCTTTATATCTCTTTGTCATTTTGTGATACTGCATCATAAATTCAAAATAACAGGAAGTGAACCAGGTACCTCTGGAATAACTGTTAGATCCTCTTATTCTCAGGAAACCACTAAAATATATGTTTCAACTACAACTTTTATCCAGATTTTGATGACATTTTTCTTGTATTTTTTTTTTTTTTCACTCCAAAAACCTTTTGCACTTCAGGGCATAATTCTCCAATTTAGATTCCACCTCATTGTGTATGTTTTATTTAAAATCATGATCGAATTTACACTTAAAGAACAACTGAAACCATCTTAAGAGTAAAAATGAACATTGAAAAAAAAGATATTCTGCTCCGTGATTTCATTCTTGCTGTGTTAAAGGGTTAAAATTGTTCTCACAAGTCAAATCTTTCCTAAGTAAGATAAAACACCAGTTGTTAGTGCCAAACACTGATACTCTTCTCCAACACATTTATCCGTTACATCTGTCTGCAGCCGGTGTTTCCCAGCAGAACCTGAACTGAATGTAATTTACATTCACTTGTAACTGTTGAGATTCTGTCAGGCTCGATTTGTTTTCGCTCCTGGATGCTCTGAAAACAAAAGTCTGCCGTGTGATAGTACGAGCCGGCTGGCATGAACACAAGATTCCTCACTTGAATCCATGAGGTTTTTGTTTTTTCTCGCTGTGTAACTGAATTAATAGAAATATTGAAGAAACAGACCGATAATCTAATCTCAAGCCGTGTTCATTTCTCAGGAATTTGTCTGATCACATAAGCAGAGGAGCTATTATCTTGTTAGTTTACTGTGGATTTCGACAGAGCTTGTCATATATTCAGGGTAACATTGAAAAAAAAATGTTGGACATCTCATATTGGAAAGAACTTTCCCGCTCCTGAAGGATTTCCCTGCTCACCTCTGAGTCGAGAGTAGAGTCCAAAAAATACTGGGAAGGAGTTCTCGTGCTGAACAGCTCGCTGGCTCCAAGCCGCCATCATGAGCTCCGTTAGTGTTGCACTAGTTTAACATCTGCTGACGGCCGAGACTCAGTTTCCATTATGGCAATCTGCTTATATATTGATCCAGGGGTCAAATACAGCACTGCCAAACCTCATCAATATAGTATCGTAATGGAGCCTGACACTGCGGCGCGATGAGTTGTGTGAGGTTTAACATCTGTCGGCCTGCAGCTCTGTGCATACGTGCATACTTTAACTTACAGACTTCAGTACGCACACTAGATATGATGTTAAAGATGTCACAGGATGTGCATGTGTACCACGGGTTCATCTGGGTCCATGCATGTTATGTTTACAGGTCACACAGAGGAAGCAGAGACACCCGGATCAATAGCTGAAGAGAGAGCTCAGCAACGAGGGAGACGCCAATACCTGGACATCCTGATCCCTGCGCTGCTGCCACGAGCCTGCTGACCCAGGAAACAAAAGGACCATTCTTCTCAAGCCAAAGCTGCTCGTTTATTAATTATTATTTAGAATGATATTTCCACATTTTATTAAACAGAAAGAAATATGATAATCTCAGCAAAAAACTCCTGAACAAGCTGTGGCTGGTGGACGAGTTCTCCTCAGATCTGGAACATCATCACGAAACTTCACATCATGTTAAAGCACAAAGTCTCATTAATCTATTACTGTAATCCAGGAAATCTAACTGGACCGGATATTTAATATATTTAAGTCCCAGCAGGGTGGACAGACTGTGGCTGGGTGGGTGTTGGACTCTGTGCAGACGTCTCTCTTCACTGATGTCACTGATGTTCTGGAGATGGGACCAGTGATGTTCTGGAGATGGTACCCCAGTAGGTATGAAAATAAAACATTGTTAAACTTTATTTCATTGCTCCTTTTGTCAGTTTTGATATAAATCTAATAAATGTGGAACAAGTTTTGTTAAAGAGATCAAGGACAGCAAGCGTTTTATTCTGGGTGTGTCATTTTCATACATGTGTTTAAAAAAGGGTGCTTGTTAAGAGATCAGCAGAATAAAACAGATGTATAATTAGTGTTATAGACGTGCTGCAGTTTATTGTGAAACTGCGCTCATCAGATCCCATGAAGAGTATTTACAGCGCCGTTCAAAAATAACAATTACACATCACTGCGTATCATCTGGTTCTTATTTACCCACAACAACGTTAAGTTACCATTTATCAAAATGACTTCGGATCCAGAATCGAGATCTGATCGGTCCTGCTGCCGAGCTCCATCCATCATGGTTTTCATAAAAGCCTCGTTGACTTCTACAGCTCGTATGACGTCTGCTTCTTCGTCTTCCAGGCTATTTATCTTGTCACCGAGCTAAACTTATGCTCGCGGCGCCGCTCTGGGTTCAGTTAAAGAACCTCACATCACTTCTGAATCAGAAACAAACATCTTGCTCGGCAGCACATTGTGAAAACGGTGTTTGGTAGCGACGCTCATTCGAACGTGACACAACACATAACTCCTCTGGTAGGAATCTGTTCTGCATGCCAGGTACAACCACCGGATATTGGTCCAATCCAGCCTGACATATTTCTGGAATGGCCCGCGGTTGTCCGTCAGACACATGGCTCGTAGCCAACCGGCGAACACGTCTGCAGACAAACACAAAAGGATCCTTGTGCTGGATGGCGAGCCTCCTTGATTGTACCACCAGAACCATGCCCTGCGACATAAATCATTAATCTCTACGCATGTGGTGCTGATTAATTTGTGTATGCAAATGGAATGCCTTGTCAGTCAAAATCATACCGCGGGGATCGATGTGGGAAAGGCCGCCCAAGTTGTTTGACACGAGGTGATGAACGAGATATGGATCGAAGAGAAAAATCAGCTCATGTGTTTTTTCTGCGACGGGGTTTTTATTTTGTCTGAGAGAACAAAAAGAAGCGGCTTCCTGCTCACAAAGTGAATGAAAAATGACACAAGCAGTCAAAAAAACTCTTTTCCTAGAACGAACCACAATCAGATCCAGGGAAGTGTGGTGGTTTATTGTAATGGAAGCCAAATCTCTTCAGGGGATTCTGTTCATGAAATATAAAACATTAAAAGTCATCTCTGTCACCACCAACATGATTAACTCGATTCATTGTCTTCAGACCTTCTCCTTCAATTTCTTTCTCAAGGTTTGGTTCTAACGTGTTGCGACACAACCGCTATTTTGAAAATCTCCTTCCTGTAGGTGAGGCAGCAGGCAGAGGAATCAACCTAAACCAGATTGTAAAGGTTTCCACTCCAGCATGTGGCTGAAACATGCTGATATCAGCAGTCGTCACATCGTATCCAAACTTATCTGAGCCTGGAAAACACACGTCCATGTTGTCAGACAGGGACAAGCTGTTTCCTTCTGTTTCTTGTTAGCTCAACTTCTCATTCTCACGTTTCCAGAGCAGAAACAAACATATTCTGATTTTCCCTTTCTCAGATTGGGGGTGTAAGGACAGACGGTGTCGTACTCTGTACGGGCCGTAAAGCTCCTCGAGGTTTCGCTCGACTTGAGCAGCAGGAAGCAGGAAGCTCCACACAGAGGAGCATCAATCAGGCATCGCATAAAAGTCCTTTAAGTCTTACACGGTGTATAAAATCAATGTCGAGACCGTATAAAGTGATAATATTTGACGAGCTTGTAACCGTTTGGTCCTTTGCCAAAAAAATCCAAGCTTCTAATATAAAGAATTTAATGAGTCGGTCTGTCAGTCAGCTGTTCTTCAAGACAGATTTCACTATTTCACAATAAACTATATTGATAATGGAGTCATCAATGATATATGTGGGTTTTTTTAAGAAATGAAAAGGTCAAATATTTTTGATTCCAGCTTCTTCAATGTGGGAATAAATGTGCCCTGATGTGTTCACGGACTGCTCCTTTAGTTCCAGGCTTCCTGCTCATTTAGACATAAATAATAACAGGCATCAGATTCCAGTTACATGCAGATGAATGGAGTCTCTGTCGAGCATATCTCGGCAGTAAACACCGGTGTGAGCCCTGAGCCTGAACCCTGATGCGCCTCATGGTCTCCAGCCTATCACACAGCCTCTGTGCTCAGCGTCCATCTGCTGCTAAATACCGACACAGCCGCCATAAACACTGAGACGTGACGGGGAGCGTTTCATTCTGCTGCCGTCACGTCACGTTTCAGCGCTGAGCTGCTGGATGGAGGCTGGGAGGGTGGAGGCTGGATGGAGGCTGGGTGGAGGCGGGGAGCGCTGCTGATGCTGATGCTGAGGCTGATGGGAGGACTGATGATGCTCTCCGGCTCTGTGCAGCCGCTACTGCGCATGTTGCATGACAGGTACACGCAAAGCCTCCATCTTGGGCATCCCGAGCTGAGGCGAAAGGGCAGCAGCCACACACACACACACGCACACACACACACTGATCCACAACAACAACAGAACCGGGGCGCGCCAATCAGAACCAACTGGAGCAGCAGAGAAATTGGCATTTTGCCCGAGATGTAACTTTTCTCTCCTCCACGCCTCCAGTCAACACATTGCTTCTCGAGAGGAGCGCGGAGACGCAGGATGGGAGAGAACGACGGCGGCTGCTCTGGAAGGCTCTGGTAACGACCGTCCGCGTCACTGGGTCCAGTGTTCTGGGCGGAACCGACAGGTGCCAAACACAAACGGTAAGTGGGGATGTGCTGCGTGTTTTGTGACGAGCGCCTCGTCGTGTTGCGTGTTTTTTTTAACGAAGCATCGCATGATCGCGTCCATGCGCTGCTTCCTGCAGGCAGCACCGAGCCGTCATGGTGCTCGCTGCTCGCTGGGCTCGCAGAACCTCTCGTGCTTTGCTTCTGGTACTTACTTTCCTGTTGTCAACAGATGCGGAGCCTCCACAGGTTGTGTGCGGCCCGGTACTCTGCCTATAGGTGGTTCTGTTTGGGTTGTGTGTTCTGAGCAGCTGCAGCTCAGGCCTCTCCTCTGAGCCTGGTACCAGTGAGCTGAAAACAACAGATGCTCCACTGAAGTGATCAATATCATCAGAACTGAATATTATAATGGATATGAAACATTATATTACTATTATATATAATGATGTATTAATAATGCATGAATATTCTCACCTCTCTGCAGGAAAACAACATGTTTTCGACCCAGAATCTAAAAAAACGCTCCGCCCAGCTAAAGTTCTGTGCAGCCAGCAGGATCTGTGATTGACCTTGATCCGGCGGGGCAGAACCGCGAGAGGCTACTTGAGTCACCGACAAACCTCCACAGCTGTAACACCGCCAGAGGTGAAACACAGCCGGCACCACGTCCCACAGTGGTGGCACACAGTTGACTCAGGCGGCGCCAAGGTCAATTTATGGACTCGTTCTCAGCTGAATCCACAGTTCTCTGCCCGGGGAGGCGCTTCAGCGTGACGTCCATAAATTTATATAAATGTACACACAGAGGAAACGTGTTCGCTCCAAAACAACATCAATAAAGTTTTTAAAAAGTCCCTCAGATCTGCTCCAGTGCAGACGGACGGTGACCAGAACAGAACGAGCTCGATTCTGGTTCAGGTTTAGTTGATAAACAATAACAAACTGTAGTTATGAGACTAGTTCAGACAGAAACGTCTGCGTGACGGTGTAACACAACAACTGTTCGTCTCGGGTTACTTTAACTGCGTCAGAGTGGAGCTGGGTTCAAACAGAACCACTCCGACTCTCTCTGACCCGGTTCGGGTTCGGACAGAAAAATGTACCCGAACCGAGAAGCGAAGCCTCAAAACTCAAGAGGCTGCATCACAAGTCATATTTTCAGGGTTGTTTGAGATATTTATGCCCAAACACTGGGTTATTTTTTGACTTTTGAATTATTAATAACTTTCGGTCATGTTATATTGAAGAGTTTCAGCTCTCAGCACTCTAAAAACTGTTCAAATGTCAAACATCTTAAAGGGAACAGCACTCTCCGGTTAGTTTACTCGTATCTTACAGACATGTAGCCTGTGAGGAAGGGTCGGAACGTTGATGAATATTAAATGATTAGACCGAAAAGGTGAGAAAACAGAGCTGCACCTCCATGATATGAATTGTATTATTGAGATTTTGTCTTATTTCACAATAAAAGTCGCTGCAGGAAGTTGAATCCCTGCGATTCTGCACGACGGTGGAATCGTCGTTGTGTGGTTTGGTCAATTGTGCTGACGAGGCGCAGCGATTGTTATTATTGAAATTAGTTTGTGCAGAATTCAGAAGGACTGGCGTTTGCAGCATCGCAGCTTCCAGGAGGGATTTTATCTCTTCAGTGTCGTTCGTACTAGATCCTCGTTCGTCCTCCTGTCAGCGGGGCTGGAGCGGGTCAGAAATCCTAGAAGGGTTTCTAAAAGTTTCTAAGAAATGTTGCTGGTTGCCAAGTGAAACATCCCCGATCACTCGAGCCGCTGCCATCTGATACATGTGGGTCGGCATTGACATTCCTGTTTTGCAGGAATCTTCCAAGTTGATAAAAGTATGTTAACTTCTCTCGGAGTGAGGCGAGTTGTTTGCATTGGAGACAGACGGCGCTGAGCGGAGCGCTGGAAACGATTTCCAGCGGAGGAGATGATGATCAATGCTCAGGCGAGGAGCGGTCGGGGAGTTACTGGGCCAAGGCAGCGAGACAGAGCGGGAGAGCGTCTCCGTCTAGACAATAAACTGCTTCAGGTGATATACAGTCTTGCTGGCAGGGCGGGGGTGAGACTGTTGGCTTTGCTGTTAGTCTCAATGTCCCTATGCAATGAAAGGGCAGCGCTCTCCTACATGGGGAATGAACCACACAGGTACTACGGCTGCCAGCTGATTAATAGCCCCCATCAAGAAATGCAGAAAACGGCCTGCCTTTGTGTGGAAGAGTCCATTTGTATATGTATAATTGTGTGTCTGTTGGACCTGCATCTGGACTTTCTCACAAAGAGATTAATGGTAAACACACGGGACCCGTATTATCTGCTACGTTAGAATACGTGTGGTGTGAAAACGGATTGAACTTTAACACCACAGAGTTTAAAACGATCACGATAAACAGAGAGGAGGTGAACAAACAGCGTTATTAAGACTGCAGGCTCTAAACTGAAGTCGAGGATATTTCAGGTCAGATTTATCTCAGCCGTCCTTTTAGAGGTCGCCGTCACCTGACGAGTCCTGAATGACCATCGTTATTCAGGTGCATTACTCTGCTGATTGGATTTACGCTCCGAACTTGCACTACATGATTAAAACCATGTCGGGTTGATTAATTTACATTTCAGACATTCACTGCATGTGACACGCATCCAGAGTAGACGGGGATCCCTCCTGTCAGGGAGGAAAGGGCCAAAGTCACCAAGTGTTGAGGAAACAGATAAAAGCTTTAACCTCCCACGAGGGGAAAGATGCAGCCGGTCCGGTCTTCATGTGCAAATGAGTGCTGAGATTTGTGGGATGTGAAAACAACTCAGCTGAGGTTATTGAGCTGCACACCATTAAGGCCTCTTCTCTTTATTTAAACTGTTTGTTTACGTCCTCCGCAGGCTCGGCTCACGGCAGAATGGGCATTAAGAAGCTCGCCATCGTCCTCCTGGTCCTCTCTCTTTGTCTAGAGGGAGGATCTGCCAAAGAAAAAGGAACGAAGAAGGGAAAGAAGAAGGGGAAGCAGGTTTACTGTCCATCGTAAGTACGGAACCAACAACACCTTGAGTCATGTGAAGCAAAAGACGATCTGAACTTCCTGTAGCAGTCATTTTAAATACAGATGAGCTGATTCACAGTCTCAGGGTGGCTCTCTGCTCAGGAGAGCTATAGTATGAATATATTATTAACTTGTTTAGAGGGATAACTCACTGATTCATTGGCGCACTAATGTTTTCACACAGATAGTGAAAAATCAATGCTGCAGACCGACTTCTAGCTGCTTCATCACAATCTCCTTGCCTCGAACTGATGTCCTTAAAATATTCATGACTCCAGCTCCTAACCTAGACTTCCTGTTGTTCATGCTCAGTAGAGCTCCCAGTGACTGGTGCTTTGACTCATCACATGTACACTGCGGGTAAAAGCCTTGCAACCAGCGGCAGGCTGCGTGGTACCCTTGCCACTGGGGAGACAACAACAGCTTCCAGGCTAGAAACCCTGTGTAACCCGAGCCACAACCTATTTCCTGTTTTATTCTGTGGGTTTTATCCCCATGTGTCATGTTTTGTTTTTCACTTCCTGTCTTTGTCTTTTCCCTCGACTGTTTTCCTTTTCACTCGTGCTTTATTTGATAATCAGTCCGTGTGTATTTGGTCCATGTGTCCCTGTACTTGTTGTCAGTTCATCTGTTTTGGTCCTTGTGTCTCCTGCCTTCCTGTGTTCCCCACTCGTCACCCTGGTGTGTACCTCATTTAGTTTTATTGCTCTTGGTCTCTTGCTTTTGTTGCCTGTCTGGATTCAGCTTGTCATTAATCTGCCTGCCTGACGTGTTGCATTCGTGTCCCTTTTGCCGAACGTTATACAAACATGAAGCGAGTCAGCAGTCGTTATCTTTTCATTTGTGGGGAGTTTTTTGGTCTTTTTTAACGCCCAGTCACCGGAACCAAATGTTGGCATTTTGCATTTCCGCGAAACACGGATTCATTCACCATGTGGACGTTTCTACATCACATGTGTATGACTTGACTTTGATATGGGGAAGTGGAGGGGATGGTGGTGAAGACGCTGTTTCAACATTTGTAAATGTGACTGGATATCTTTAAAGGGACGACTTGAGACTTATTTTAAGCCAAAACACGATCGTCTCCAGAACCTAACCAACTGGTTTTTGCACCTAAACCTAACCTGACTTTAAAACACAACTTTGTCTAAATGTAAAATTGAACATGAAACAGTTGCAGAATAAAGAAATATGAAGTTTCAGCACATCCGTGGTTTGCAGAAATGTACATAACCAACATTTATTGTGGCGACTGTGTTCTAATGTGATCAGTTAAAAACAATAGAAACAAGCCAGAGTGTTTTTTATTTTTTTAACTGTATGACAAATCTGTTAATGTGTGCACAGTTTCTCTGAGCTGACAGCTCTGTGGAGACACGTCGGACTATCTCAGACTTAGTGACTCATCAGCCCACTTGTATAAGTGAAATTGGTGGGATTCACCCTTAATGTGGTTTAAAGTGCCTCGGCAGTGGCTTAAAGCATTACTGCGCTACACTTCATGGATTTTACTTTTCCACTCTTTATCCACCAATCATGTTTGACCGAGTCTCATCAGCTGCTTCACGGCAGAGCTCCACGAGTCTGATATGAGACTGTAACACAGCCGGTTAGACGCCATCGACAGCCAGGAAATCGATACCAAAATCTGCCAAAAGCATGTGGTGTTCAGAATAAAACTGAATACTTCCAACGTGACGTGATTGGGGAAAAAAAGACTGACGCTGCTGTAGCTTCTGCTTTAGCATTATGCATTGTGTACTCTCTGCCAGCTTGCCAACATATTCATCTTGTAAGGAGCATTTTAACAAGCGGGGAAGTGGTCAGGTCATAGATAGTGGAGGTGAAAAGGTAAATTCTGTATATGTCTCATGAGTTAACATCGGTATGTCCTAGCGTGCTTTCCGACTGTCCGTTGTCTCTCTGCAGTGGAGAGCTGCACCCTCCACCTCCTTAAATGGTAACAAATGGCTCCACAATGAAACTTGGTGAAATAAGAGAGAAAGCGTTTGATGTAGTCCGAGTATTGGCAAGTGTAAGCTGTGTAACATATTCCGTGTTTAGTGCTGCGGATGCCTCCGTGGATCAAGGGGAACCACTTGGTTCCAGTTTAGCTGTTGTGCTCGGAGGTTGTCAGGAGGGTCTGTTAAAAGAGAGAAGAAACGGGGGTTTAGCGGATGGGAATTATGTGTTTCACTTTGATCAGGAGAACCGCAGAACGTACACACACTGCACAGCATTCCTGCGAAGCACTTTAACTCATCCTCGGTGCATGATAAGGTTTACATAATGATATGTAAAGTGCTTTGAGAAGGGGAAATTCTTTGGCAGGAGAATTCGTTGCCACCCACAAGGAGGCTTTCTTGTCCTCCTCCCGCTCCTGCCAGATGCTGCTCTCTCCCTCTTTGTCCCATTGTTTTTTCATCAGTCAACCTCAGGAAACAAATGATGTTTGGCTGAACGTCTTTGAAAGTCACCACTTTATGTTCGAGTGGTAATTTTCAGTAGACAGAAGTCTTCTGCCATCTTGCAGGATGATTCACGGGGAAATTTTGACTTTAGATTCTTTAAAACGCTTATTTACCTTGCAAGCCATTTATAATCTTATTCGCCCACATGCAAGATGAATTGACTGATATTTTCTAGCTTTTCTTCAAGGAAAGGACATTTTTCCGAAATTAATAAAGTCACTGCATTTTATCCATTATTTGACCCTTTTATGTTCCAATATCCTCAATCAATGTAGCCTCAGCTTCAGTGTTTTTAGTGCTAATTAGCATGATAACATGATAAATCGCCTTCTTAACATCAGCATGTGAGCATTTTCATTGTTAGCATGCTTATGCTAGCATCTAGCGCAAAGCACAGCTACACCTGAGCACAGCTGCTAGCATGACTCGCTGTAGAAATATGATGCTTGATGACTTATGAGATTTTTTTTAATGAACAGATTTTACATAATTGTCCTTGAAAGCTGAAGAAATCTCTTCAATCTTTCTGAGGGATAATGTTAACTTCCTCCCGTCTTCTCAGAATGTTAAAAAGCTAATTTAATTGCTAACTGGTATCTCTCTCGGGTTAGAGTTTAATCAGAAAGCGTTACAGAGTGGAAGAGGGGGCGTGCTGTGCATCTGCGCCGTTCATCTGTCAGGAATTTGAGCTGCTAATGTGATCGTGCCTGCAGTTCCCTCTCCGTCTCTTTTGTTTGCAGACAGCTGTCATCTGAGGATCTGGCCAGAGTCCCTGCCAATTCAACCAGTAACATCTTGAACAGGTTACTGATCACCTATGATCCCAGAATAAGACCCAACTTCAAAGGTAAGTCTCTTCTCCTCTTCGCCCGTCTTCTTTTCATTTACATTTCTGCTGCAGCTCTGTCATGCTGATTACAGAAACCAGTGTGCCATTAATATGTACATCCACATTTCTGCCACAAACTTGGTGCACAAACAGATCTCTGAATTAATGAAGCTCGAGACATGAATGGAAATTAAAATCCTGTTATGCATATGTGCCGTGTTCGACAACACAGTTACAGTAAGCCGATGGTCTCAGGTTGGCTCACAGACTCACAGTTTGACTAAAGGGCAACTCCACCAAGTTTATGAAAACATTAAGGTGTGTTTACTGTGTTTAATCTGATAAACTGCCTCCAGTGATGTCACTCAGCTGCTAAGTTGCATTGTGGGTAATGTAGGCAGAAGGTTTTGGTAAAGGAAATAGCCTGCACGGAATTTTAAAAAGGTAATTTTTCTGCTTCTTTATCGATTTTGATCTTTTGCTTTTAAACTGTCCATAATGAGTCCAACAGTGTTAAAGGAGTTCAGTGCTCGATCAGTGAGCTGCTCTTCATAACCTGCTGCCTACATTACCCACAGTGCAATTCATCAGATTACATGCAGCTTCCTCTGTAGCCAAAAAATACTTCATACTACTTTTTCACATATCCAGTACAACTCCCCAAGACCTGTAAACACAAGCTGATGTGTAAAACTGGTAGAAAAACCCTTCAAGTCAGTCACACATCTTAAAGAAATTACATTCAGCATGAATTTAGTGAAATTATTGTTATTTCACATCTCATTAATTACTTGATATTAATTAGAAACATTGAAGCCTCCGTTGTCCTCCATCACTCCGTCTTTACAGTGTGCTGCAGGAGTCACAGTGTAGAAAGTACCAGACTGCAGTCTCACAGAAACAGCCATTAAAATAACAGAGGAGTGATTGGCGACCTCTGGCCACGACTGATGGTTTTACCGGTCTCCAGGTAGATTCCTCTGTTAGTTTCCGTCCTCTGGCACTTGGCAGCTGGAGCTGTATCTGGGACACGATGTTTGATGTGTTGCGAGCCCCTGTGACCGGTCCAACGGCCAAACATCTGCTCTCGATTTCAGGGTGGGCCGAAAGCTCCAGGTCCATTAATATCCATGTCATAATCTCCCAAATTACATCCTAAACTGTGCCGTGTGAAAAACTTGGCCATGGCCTAAAAAAAAATAGAAGTGTTTACTGCTTTAATGACCATATAGAGACTTTTAAGCCAACGACAGAAGTGCTTCTTGAATATTAATTAGTTGGCTTGGTTGCGTTAATGCGTTGAAGCTGCGAGCTGCACGCCACCTCCACAGCATAGACACATTAAATTCTGTGAATTGCTTGATGGAGTTTATCCGGTGAAACTCCTGAGCCTCCAGTAAACACCTCAGAGGAAATCATTTATTCAAAGCAGTGTGAGCAGGCTGCATTCATCAAGGATTCCAGTGTTGTGGATGTTTACAGTGTCGGCCTCGCAGACTGAATGAGAGGGCGACTTTATCACTTTGCAATGTTGTTAAAGTCTTATACGAACCCATATCAGCAACACACTCTATCATCACAGTAATCACCAGGTGCAGTATGTGTAAATAAAGACATAGAGGGTTTTACAAAGCGATGTGACTCTAACTGTGACATATAAGCACCGCGGCGTAAAAACAGAGCCGACTCAGTATCTCGTCTTTCCTCTTTCTAAATCCAGGAATCCCCGTGGAAGACAGAGTGAACATTTTCATCAACAGCTTCGGCTCCATCCAGGAGACGACCATGGTAAGAATCCACTTAAATCGCACTTTAATCCTGACCGTATTGATGATCAATACTTGCGCCAATCAGAGGCAGTGGATCAGAGCTGAAAAGCGCCTCATCCCGCAAGTTTCAGGAGGGATGCATGAGCGTGTTTTGTCGACGCTATCAGACTATTTAGCAGTGAATCATTATGAAGACGGGGGTTTTCATGCCTCATTTATCTGATGGCTTAATTGCTGATAAAGGAGTGCCGTTTGAAAGCGAGTGAAACAGATTAGACTGAAGGACGGCGCTGGGTCGACTCGATCACTCGGGAAACAATAAAGGGAACATTCCTGAACGTTTCTAATAAGCACAGTTTACCGGTGTGCTTTAATTTAAAGCTGCTAGGAGGAGCCAATTAATATCAAGTGTTTCTCTCCGTAAATATATTCAATCATGTGACAAGGTAACTGAAATGAATGTAGTGCAGAGTGACTGGATCCTTTCTTTCACGGACTGCTCAGTGCAGCTGCAGTTTTATTCCAAAAGAAAAGATTTGCACAGAGGAAATGAAAGCGTAACAAATCAAGACCTCAACACGACGATTCTCCAGCATGTTTTCAACCTAAACGCTAGGTTTGCTTTGCGTTTCCGAAGTGGACAGCACCTTTAAATGTAGGCGGGGCTTTTAGAGTGGCAGACATCATCGTTTGACGCTCATGGCCACCGACCAAGCTGCCACCTTTGACATGTTGGGAGTGAGAGCGTGTTGCGATTCCCACAAATTATGCAAACACGATGGATCAGGAGGCCAAATCTGATAAAACATCTCGCAGAACCAACAACAGGTACAATTTGCTGTGTTTGCAAAAGCTGTCATTCTGCTGTCAAACGCATCGCTGAGAGCAAATTCCACGTCATGCACAGTGTGAATATACTGCCAGTGTTGTGTCAGTTGCATCCAGTGCCAGATAGAGACGACTACAAGTTTTAAATCTCTTCAAATAACTCAGCCAAAGATTAAATCCCGACACATGTCAGCCTTGAAGACTTGTGTTTGTGACAAGTTTATCAGGGAACCTGTGTACCGAGTGGCAGACGAGGTAAATTCAGTGACTCTTTGCTGACATTTTTCTTGTATGAACAAAGCAGATCTGGTCAGAGACGGACTGCAGACCTGCAGAAGGAGAACACGTTTTTGGAGGTGTGCAGGTCTGGACACTGTCTCAGACCAGTATAGGAATAAACTCCTACTTCACCTCGAGAGGAGCGACACTCTGAACAAAGCTTTGGATCCTATATCCTGGAATTGGCACCGCATGAAAATCCACTTTGGAAATATTTCTTTTGGCTGCAGATGAGTGGAGTGTGTTCACTTTAAAACTCCTCCAGTGGAGAGTTTCGCACCAGGACCAATTACAGGGTGATGCATGCTGAGAGTGGAAAATCCTTAAAACTCAAAGTACACAACGGGTATGCACGAATGCTGGAAGAGAAAGAAGGAGATGAAGAAAAAGAGGGAAAGAGAAAGAAGAAAAACTATAGAGAATATGAAGAGAAATAAGGAAGAAAGTGCTGGAAGAGACATGAGGAAGAAAAGACAGTAAGAGAACGAAGAGCAGGAAAATGAAAATGAACAAGTGAAAATGTTAGAGAGGGTAGAAAAGGATGAAGAGAAGAGAGAGAGAAAGAGGAATGAAACAAGCAAGAGGAGAAAGAAGGAACACAGCAGACAGGATGAGGAAATCGAGCAGAATAAGAGGAAGGAAGATGAAATGAGATGCAAGAAAGAAAAAAGAAGAGGGAAATGTATCGACAGCAACAGAGGGAAGAATTGAAAGAAAGAGCAGCCAGGAGGAGGAGAGATTGGATCGAGAAAGAGCCAAGACTGAGACTGAGAGGGAGACGACGGACTCCCAGATGGCGACTTCTGTCTTCCTTCTTCCCCCTGGACGTCCAACGAGAGACAGAAAGAGAATGAAAGTGAGGAAAGGTTCAAAACAAATCCGGGAGGAGACGGAAGAGACAGCTGGTCACCTCTCCCCCTCAATTCATCACTCTGTGGGGTTTTTGATCTCCGGGAAACTCTCTCTCATCATTTAGACCTCCCTCGGCCGTCCACAGTAGTTAACACATCCGCTTTCACTTTATGATCGTATCCATCAGGAGAAAATGACTAATCTGGTGTTGTGAGAGATGAAATGCTTTCTCTTTCTTTTCTTTTTTCCCTTCACCACCTCTCGCTTGAGTTTTCCTTGTGATTACAGCGAGCGGTTGTGTTAAATCTCTCCGGAATCAAATGGCAGCTTGACGGCGAGCCGGAGGGAAGATATATTTCCTTGTCTGGTTCTCAGAAAGGCGAGAGGAGCCAACAGTCTGTAGCTATTCATGCTGTCGCTTCAAGACGACTTGGACACGGCCGTCTAAAATTAGGTTGTATAGAAATGACGGCCTGCTTTCCAAAATGAGATATCAACAGTCTGACCACCGCTCTACCTCCCAAAAATGTTTACTGGCAGGGAAATAAAGCACATTCTGCTGAATGTATAAACCATCCTAAGACCTCTGTTTGCACGATGGTGTTAGCTGAGTTTCTGAAAAAGTCCCTAATGCTTTCACAGCAGATGGACGGATGGAGGATGGAAGCCTTCAGGTGGCGTTTTGTACATACATGCATACACTTTCTGCATTACTGTCAGTGTGTATCCTCGATGAATACAGTCTGATATTTACATTTACATGAGAATTATTCACTCGACACTCGCACAATGTTTTGTTTAGCTTATTGGAGAACACGCATGGATGCCTGCAAATGTAAAACCTATATTTAATCTTAGTGTATGTAGATAAACACTCAGTTCAGTTCAGTGTTCAGCAGGATGACTGCAGGTAAAAAAAAAAGTGGCAAAGTGCCGCAAAACAGAAATAAAAAAAATAATCACGTAACCGATGTACTTCCATAAAGAACAGATGTACTATAAAAGCACATGTAGGTCAGTTGGCTGCCTCTCGCCCTCAGAACTGGCTGCAGCTCAAATAGTTTCAGTAGGAATATATTCTGCCAGCCAAACACACATCGGCAAAACTTTAAAGAGATGAATCTGCTGCTCTGCTCATTCAAATCTGGCTTATTTGTCAGCAAACACATTACACGTGTCCGAAAATGCGCCTAAGTGAGGATCGCTACGAGGGCTAATGGCTCGGCCGCGTGTTGTGAACGGAGGCAAACCTGTCTTGGGGGGAAAATACGTTTCCCCATCAGCACAACTGAGAATGCATTATAGTTGTATGGAAACTGTAATTTCGAGGAGAAAGGGTCGATGATGGCAGGTGGCGTCTCAAAGTGTTGCACTCGGTGGAATCTCCAGCCAAAGAAAATATGGAAGAACGCCTGAAAGACCAAAAAAACAACCTGTCATCCAACTGCAGATGAGCCAACCAAGATAAAGTTAACTTGGGTTGAAGCTCAACGAGCTGCCAGGGTTAGGATGAAGCTTGTTGTGGTCGTGTCACTCACAGGGAACAAGACTGAATACAGCAAGCCAAAGATTTCTGTCAGGATTTCTTTCACAGTGGCAGTAACGCAGGTCCAAGTGGACAAACATACTTCGTATCCATATTTACAGCCAATGTTTGACCCATGTTTGCTGACAGGACGTGTTGGCTGGAATCATGTGACCCAAACACGTCCAGAACAGAAGAAAAGCCTTCAAAAGAACATGTCAACTTCCTCTCCAGCTCCAACAGACTTTTTAAGATAATCTGTATTTATCACTTACAATCATAAAATGTGAAGCAGAAACCGGTTCTCTGCAGTCGACCCATCCTCGAGCAGCATCCTTGATGGTAGTGGATGCCACCAGAACACAGGGAGGACATGCAAACTTCACACAAAGCTGTCCTGCCACTGTGATCCGCTGTTCTTCAGACCACCAGCAGCTGTACTAACTGTTTGGGCCAACAGTTGGTCAGACTCAATAACACGCATGTGTAACAGATACGGACGTCAGAGGGAGCGGCCTGGCTCACCAGATGTCATTGGAATGAATGCACGACCATGTTTAGACACCGTACCCCGTGTTTACTACACGTGTGGTTTGAAGGGACGAGTTTCTTTGCACTGAATGACGTGAAAGTTTCTCCAGGAAAGAAAAAAAAAAAACACTTACGTTCGTTCTAGTTTCATTACTTCCATTGAAGTGGTTTAACGTTAAGCTCGAGGTTTCTCTCTTTGACCTCTGGTGAAAATGTTTCAGCTTGTGCATTTTGCACCACGCTGCCTACAATCCACTCAACGCTGTCGGTGTGTGAGAAGAATTGCACCATTCTTAATCTGAAGACACCCGAGTGCATGAAGCAATGACGGATGCTGGCTTTTAGCCGACTCCTCATGAGCTACTGCATCAATGAAATTAAATCAGGCAGGTGATATAATAAAAAAAGTGGGAACAATGAAGGGATGGAAGGCACACACACACACACACACACACACACACACACACACACAGCTGGTATTTTGGCAGCATTATTTGACATGCCATCCATCTTCACACTCAGCATTAATAGTCCTTCCTAACACCTGGTCCCAGAACAGCTTGAGGCTCACCATCAAAGCGGGCACAAAAAAAAAAAAAAAGCCCTAAAGTCTCACTGATACTTTCTCACCAACAAGAATGTGGAAGTTTCACTAATCAGTTCTCTAATGAGGTCTTCTCTGCGTCGCATGTCGCTGCGTTGATAACATTTGGCCCTCTGACTTCATGTTTTCTGAATATTGAGTGATGTGTTTGTGCTGTAGCTGTAAAATGTCACTCGACACGCTGAAGTGGTCCGTTTAAGTTGTTTTTGAAATGTTTGCTGTGAGAAACTGCGGCTTGATCAAGTTTAAAAAGAAATATTAAACAAAAATGTAACCCGGCAATAAGATTGAATCGTTAAAAAGCAGTGTAGAAAAGATGTTAACATATTATTATTACTTACTTATTCTCTTTAGACTTTTTTAGACACCTCTTGGATTGTTATGTTCAGGGATCTGGAGCCCAGAACAATCGTCATAGAAGTAAATGTTCATTTTCCTGAAAGCTTCATGAAAATAGTGAAAAGAAAATACATTTTAACTGATTCCAGAGAATTTTAAAAGCATCCAACTTGTGTCTGTTGTTGTACCCAACAGGATTACAGAGTGAACATCTTCCTGCGGCAGCGCTGGAACGACCCCAGGCTGAAGCTGCCGCAGGACTTCAAGTCCGACTCGCTCACCGTTGATCCCAAGATGTTCAAGTGTCTGTGGAAGCCCGACTTGTTCTTCGCCAACGAGAAGAGCGCCAACTTTCACGACGTCACCCAGGAGAACATACTCCTGTTCATTTTCCGTAATGGAGACGTCCTCATCAGTATGAGGTACTGAACTGTCTTTTAGTTTGCTGAAAGAATTCAGTTTGAGACTTTAACAGAAAAGTTTGGTGCAAACTGCAGAAATCGTATTTTCAAAACTTTGCAGAGGAATTACTTATTACTAGTCACCGTGTATCTCCCAGTGAACCTTCTTTAAAATGGTCACAACCGGCAGTATGAACATAAACGTTGATCCTCCGGCTTCATTCTGGTGATTTCAGAATGTCTTTTATTTGAACTTTTCAGATATTCATTTTCTTTGGAGTAAAAAAAGTTAATACAAATCCAGAATGTTGACTCACAGCCAACATCTCAGATTTGTTATCTATAACTGGACACGACTGCTGTAGCCTGCATGTCAACTGAAAAATATACTCCTCACATTACTGATCGGTTTGTACAAAACAAAACTAGAATGGCACTCAGTAGATAATATACCTCCACCAAGCCCAACAGTCCCCTTAAATGTAATCAAATATCAAACTCTTTGAATTTAAACCACCCATAACTTCTCTAAAGAAGTCTAAATAAACTTCTCTAAATACGCCACATTTTTCCATCGTGATCCCTGTGAAATGAATGCAAATGTTAAGAAAAACGCCGTGTCTTGCAATGTTTTAGAAAAGTGAGGAGAAGTCCTGGATCCGTTCCTTTATCCAGATCCTTTGCCAAAAGTTGATGGGTCTGTTCTGGGCCGTTCTGTAGTTTTTGTGTAATCCTGCTGACAAACCGACAAACACAAACAGCGGAGGTAATCCTTGGCGGAGGTAATCCTTGGCGGAGGTAATCAACCTCTTTCCAAACAGAAACGGTCTCAGTTGAACGCGACGTCAGGCTGAATGAATCAAGTGAGACGTTATTCGGTGGCCACATCAAAGTGCAAAGTTTGCCCAGCGCAGCTTTAAATACATGTGTACACAAGACTAAAACAAACACATCATGAGGCTTAATTGGATGTGACTATTACCTGGAGACCCTGATGTGAAAATGTAATTGATCATTAGTATTCTGAATGCCTTGCAAATCTGCATTGATTATTCCAGTGCTGCGTGTGCTTCTCGATCAGTTATGGGAGGATTTTATCTTTTATTTGCAAAGAGTTTCTCTTTAATGTTTCTTTCTGGGTCAGGAGTTATTGAGGCTGTGGGGCGGCAGCGGTGAAATCTCCACAAGATCTTGAGACTGTTGACATGCATATCATTTGGTGGAAAAACATTTGATCTTCCGACGGGCTGGATGTAAACTTGCGTGGGGCGCAGCAGCTACACTCTGCTGTGTCAGGTTTCCAGAGATAATCCTCGTGAATGTTCCTGTGATTTTGAGCGGAACCCGTTTTGTTTATCGTGCAAAAGCATCTCTCTCTCTCTCTCTCCCCGAAAAAACAAACATGAGGGTGAAGAGATCCCGCGGCGGTGCTGGTGTCATGCAAACAAAGCTTCTATGTGAGCGTAGTTGGATATAAGAGGGTAACAAAAGCCTGATGCATAATGAAAAACTGAATTTTCTTCATCCTCCTCCTCCTCCAGGTTGTCCGTCACCCTTTCTTGTCCGCTGGATCTGACGTTGTTCCCCATGGACACACAGAGGTGCAAGATGCAACTTGAAAGCTGTGAGTTTTTCTGAAATAAAATCACGTCCAACTTACATGAAACACAGAATACGTATCTGCTGTAAATCACTCGTGCCTTGTTCTTATAATACTACATCTATAGTTTTGTTATTGTTAATCATTTATGAGGATGGAGAGATTATGTTGATGCAGTAAGTTATATGTGGTGTGAAGCTGTAACATCAGGGCTCTGTCTGTTGGCTGTCAAGAATATTGACAGTATATTCACTTGATTTATTACCTCAGTGAACTGTTTCCTAATGAGCTTATTGTCTCAATTACTAGTTTCAAGTCTTGTTCATTTCATACATTAGAATCCCAGTTAGAGTAAAACAGAAAATAAAGCAGTTATCCTCCTCAGCTCCTCCCTCTCGTCCATATCTGGTCAGTCGTGGCTCCAGATAAACAAAATGGCGACGGCCATGATGCCAAACTCGAGGCTTCAAAATGACACACAGAGCAGTGGGGTCAGAACCAGACAGCAGCCAGTACACAGCATGAGAGCCACATTAGCCCTCCTGCTGAAGTCTTCTCTAACACACACACACACACACACACACACACACACACACACTCAATCGTGCACCCGTTAAATGCGCGTTGCTAATTTCAGTTTGCAGGCTAGACGGCTAATTAGCTGATCAGCTGCAGCGCATTAAACAGCGTGAAGCTTGAATGTACCTGCGATTTTCACCTTGGTCCTCACTCTTCAGTCCCGACAACACCGTCTGCCCATCACATGGAGCCGCAGCACCAGGTTGTTTACTTCGTCTCTCGCTCTCACCGAGACGCTGGTCGCCTGCCAGCTGCTGCCAATCAGACAAAACCACAGAGAGATGAAAACAAGCATGTCTTATTGTTCCCCAAAGACCTCCACTCTTCCTTTTATAATACTAAACTACTGACAATACATTTAAAAACCACGCTGACATTTCCTGGGCGATGAAAGGGGACGTGTGCGTGTGATTTCAGTTGGACTTTAACACATCTGCTCGCTGGTGTTTGGGAGATACAGTATTTATGAGTTGGGAATACATTTGTTGGTTTTATAAAACGATGGTTTTGGGGGTAAATGAGCTTTTTGCTTGTGTTTAGAAGCCAATTTCAGTGCCGAACACTTTGAGAAGTGGAATAAATCATCATATTTTAGGGCTGTTGTGAAAGTCTCAGAGCTAATTGAGCTCGACCGCGGTTATTGCATCGTGTTTACAAAACAGTTTGGACTCCGATAAGCGAAATAACTTCAAGCCATTTCCCTCCAACGCCAAACCAGACAGCCGAGACCTACAGCTTCCTGCCAATCCGTGTGCATTTACTGTATGTAGTATTTCTCTTCTCTGATCGTTTGTCTGAGTGTGCTTAACATGCACACACACATTGTAGCCGTATATCTGTGTGTGTGTGTATGAATGCATCTGTGGTCGCAGTAACGTGGTTTCATCTGTGCATGTGTGGATTTCTGTGTAGGAGTGTCTCACTGTTTCTCTGCCTTTGTGCCTCTTTCATCCAGTTGGCTACACAACAGACGACCTGCAGTTTATGTGGCAGACGGGAGACCCGGTGCAAATGGACGCCATCGCTCTGCCACAGTTTGACATCAGACAAGAAGATATTGATTATGGGAACTGCACCAAATTCTATGCAGGAACAGGTACTGAACGTGTCGAGAGGTAATGCCTAAAATGCTCATTAGTAAGGAAAGTGGTTCTCCTTCAGACTAGCTTTAGCTTTAGCACTAGCCAAAAGCATCCATGTCTCTCTTTTGAACTTGGCACTTCTCACTCAACAGAAACAGATCACTTTTATTTTATTATTTATTTTTTTTAAACCAGTGAACTTTCTTTCCTGCCCCTCCATCAACCTTCAAAGTCTTGAAGCTTACAGTAACAAGGTTTTGACTTCAGCGCTGCTCATCCAAGAACTTTTCTTTCATCCAGTCATTTATTATTCTCTCTGAAACGAGGAGATTTTGTTCTGGGTTTAGGCTCAAAGCTATTCCGTCTTTAGATCCCAGAAGTGTGTTGCCTGGATTTTAACTCGGCCTTCTTGTTTTCTCTCTTGTCGAGTGAGTTTACGTGGTCTGTTTTGACATCTTAAATTGAAGGTATTCTTTGTGCAAAGTAAAAAATTATTTATACGTGATTTACTGCACAGTGGTCGTCTTTGAGTTGTGTACTGGCGTGCTGCATCTCATGCGAGCAGCGTTTCAGGCCCCGAGATAAAGAAATCAGGAGGAGGTGATGGGTCTTTTTGTTGAGTGAAGATTAGTAAAGGTGATGTCGATTTAAAGATAACATTTGATGAGATTAGATCCGGAGAAGCAGCTGCAAGCTTGAGTTTCATGTTGTTATCTGACCAACACGTACTGCTGTGTGACATTTTTTCTGTTTAAGGCCAAGAGATTAGAAGAACTCAATCATCCTGTTTCGTTTGTTCAAGGAAATTAGATTTCAGCACCTCACTAGCCGACAATATTGTAAAGATGAACTGTGGATTATTCTGCCTGTTACGTCCCCGTATGGCCAGGGGATGGAGCGAGTAACATAGTTGAATAATAAACCGGGTGTAAAGGAGGCAAAAGGAAACCGTAGCAAATAGTAAATCAGAAACAGATTTATTGCACCAATGAAAGAACACTAATTAGCCAAGATGGCTCTCGGCATGGGAAAAACTGCAGGATGCAGCTCTCAGGCTCGCTGGCTGCTGCATATCGCTGCTCACTGGCATCCGCAGCACCTTTGTACCACACGGCCTAAGTGGCAAGTGGCCTCAGGTGTGGCGCTTCACACACGGGCAGGGAGGAGGGGGGAGTACGAGGGTGGCACCTGAGTAGGACAACAAAACACACCCACAGCACCGGCTGGAGCACAGCCCTGTGGAGGTTTTGACGATAGAGACGCAACATGTATCTGACCTGGTGTGTGACCAGTTAACACGACTAATAAGTCCAGACATAATGAATCGTTGCTGTTAGGTTTGCAAAACCTGCAGAAAATAATGCTCTCCTTCTTCGTGCATCCGCTCGCGTTTTAACAACATCTGGTTTCTTTTACATTTTTACACATGCGCAGACGTAAGAGAACAAAATAAACCAGATTAACGGTAAACATGCGCCAAATGAAACTGAATATTGGGCAAAAAACTAGGTGTGTTTATTGGATTTCTCATAGTCTGGTTATGGATCGCATCATGCCATTAGCATGAATCAGATAAAGATCGGTTAATTAGTGTGCATGTAAACGTGCTCAGTGTCAAGCTCCATCAGATTCATGTCAAGTTAGAATTAAGGTTAAAAAAACAAAATGGAGTCAAGGAACTATTTCAAAGCCTTTATTATAGTAACTAAATCATTAAAAGACAACACATGAAAAGGGGGAAGCATTCAGAGAACATGTTTGAGGTCTGAATGCAGACGTGTCATCCACAGGTGTGACTCATCAGCGATCGTGTTTTCATCCCGATCAGGTGTGTCACCGAGACTTCAGGCTCAACCGGAGACTCAGCTGAACGGATGACAGTGATTACTGTTTGTTGCACAAGTTCAAGTGTTTTCTTCACAACGCTCCACAACAGATGTCAAGTTAGAATAACTTTATTATGAGGATCAGACCTCAGTACAGCTGAGGCAGGATTCAGCACAAGGTTACAGAAAAACAAAAAGAAAAGGAGAAACACGTGAAATAAAGCATTGCTCTTTGTAGAAGTTGAGAAGTTAAAGTTTCCTTCTGGAGATTTATTGTGTAAAAATTCAGCTGGATTTATATTCAGTGTCACTCACAAACACATTTAGTCTGATTAGTTGTGTTAAAGGTGCTAATGCTTTTACACAGCCGTCATTTTAACACTTTAAATCACGTATTGTTGATATTCCTGTTTACTAAAACCAGATTTATGTTTTTGTCTTGGTGCACAACAATAAATAGTCAGAAAATAAGAACATTAGAAGCATTCTTCTTCTTCTTCTTCTTCTTCTTCTTCTTCTTCCCTTTGTTGACACATTACTGTGTGTCTTGGTTACCTCCACCTTTTATCGATCGGTGGAACAGCTGGAGTCAAACATATTCACTTGTCCGTCTCGGCCCTTTAGTTTCTTCTCCAGCGTGTCTCGTTCTTGGGTCATCGGGAAGCACAAGTCACTCTCTGGAATGAAAATCTGGCGTGCATTGTAACATTCAAAAGGTTTGTGTGACTACACGTTCTGGTTGACGGCAGTTAGGATGAATTCCAACATCGTCAGACTAAATGTACGCACGACATGTCACACTGACCTTTTCTGCAGGATGCTGGCAGGTCCAGAGTAGTTCTTTAATGAAACAGAAGAAAAACTACACAAAGTACTGCTGGTCCTTTGCCACACATGAATTCAGACCAATGCGAGTGCATTAAAAAAAAAAAAAAAGACATTCGCACTGAAATGGAAAATCTCTATCAGCCAGCAGAGCTGGTGTGACCTCGGTGCTCTCACACTTGGGAGGCGCTCTGCTGGCAGTGAGTCAGCCTTTTAACGGGTTGTCATGGTAACCTGGCCAGACACAAAGATCACCTCTGTGTGCGAGTGGTTGGAGGCTGCGCCGCGACACAGGCAGACCCTTATACGCTGTATAAAGCTCGCCCAGAGATCCCCGGGCTAGTTAAATATTACTTCAGCCCATCCACTCTACCATCCCATCGGACCCACCGAGCAGCCTCAAAGAGAAGAAACAACGCTGCTGTCGGAGGTCTGAAGTGTATAAACGCTTATTCCATGCTGCTTTAAGACCACTTAATGTAAACCAGATTTCCAGCAGCGATGGACGGCTTCAAATTGATCCCGTATGAATGGAAATGTATGCCACGCTGTAAAGAAATGATAAGCTTAGTCGAGGAGGAGGTTTAGGTCTGAAACAATTGGAATCGGTGCTTTTTGGGGCGCTGCCCTGAATCTTCAAACAGGTCTCAGCTGGGACAGAGTTAGCTGAAATGATCCTTGTGCCCATTGACCTTTGTCTTTTTCTCCTCTTGTGCTGTCTCTGTTACTAATGGCGTGCACAGCTGTACTCTGCTTTGTGCTCGGGCAGAAGGAGGCGGATCAGAGACGAGACTTCACCTGGCTCCTACCTTTTCCACTAAATGCCTAATAAAGATTTAGTAGAGCTCATCAGGGGCCATTTCTCTCTCACCTGCTCCGTTTCAGTTCAGGGGCCGGAGTCTCCTCAGTTCATATTTCAAAACCAAATAAGTCGTCTTATTCAGACTGTTATTTCTAGTATCAGTAGGTGATTTGTTACATTTCTGGACAACCCCTCCTCCAGGCAAATATTAGAAATCCAAGATGAAACTGACAGAATCTCAAGGAGGTTGAATTACAGAAGATTTCCTGAAGCAAAGGTCCAGAAATTAAATGTTTTAATAAGGGAGCCCAAAATGACTCAGTGGCTTGATGACCAATATGAGATTGTATTGCCAAAACAGAGGTATGGAGGGAGGGAGGGGGAGTAAGTGGGGCTCCGGATGACGAAGGTGGAGGGAGACGGGAGGATGGCTGAGTCAGGCAGGGCAGGCGATGGGGCTGGATGTGCTGCTGGGCTGATGATGAGCTGATGGAAAGCAGGTGTGCCGGCAATCAGGCCAGATGCAGGTAATCAGGTACTCAGGCAGCCCAGAGGGAGAGAGACACACCTCCTGTGTTCACCAGCAGACAGAGAGACAGAAAACACCATCAGGGAAAACTAGAATCACGAGGCAGCAGCCACGACAAGAACATTATGATTCAGTGACGTGACACATTTTATTTTCCGTGCCCTCTGTGTGTTTGCTCAAGAGATGCTCGGTGATTATCTGATAGCGGCGCTTTACATCGCTGCTTCCAATAATGGCCACAGTCTCGGACATGAGGCAAACTCATTTTGAGGCGCCCGTGGGAAGAATGAATGTGTTGCATTCTGTCTATTCTTGATTAAAAGCTGTTTTCACTGTCTACTTTTCTCCAGCTCTTTCCCCTCGTCTCGTCTCTGTGTTTGAACGTCTTAGTGGCATCTCGTTGGATCATTTACGACACAGAGTTTCCAACATCGTGCCACGAATGCTGGAACGGCTGCACGAGTTAAAATAGAAACTTTAATCAGTTCAAGGTCTGAACGAGTGATCTCGAAGAGGGTGGAGAGGGATGGAAGGTTGAAGATGGGGCTGCATGTGGTTATTTTCATGGAAATCTGGAAACAGCGTCGGAGGTGGAGCTCTGTTCATTCCTGTACAGCTGCTCAGTCGTCGCTGCAGCCAAAAAAAGCTTTGCCTCCCAGGTTTAAAATATAAAATGTACCTGGATCTTCCACATTGTTGGGTCTGTGAGCAGTAACTGGCCAAGCTGGCTAACCTCCAGTTCATCCCCCCAACTGACTTGAACCAGGTTAATAGACTTTTTAGATGTTATCTATTGTTTTTTATCTATTGGATTTTCTGGGCTTTGTCTGCGTGTCTCACTGAAGTTATTTACTCACACCTGACCTCCGTCTCCTCCTCCGTGCAGGGTACTACACTTGTGTGGAGGTCATCTTCACCCTCCGGCGACAGGTTGGCTTCTACATGATGGGTGTCTACGCGCCCACGCTGCTCATCGTGGTCCTCTCCTGGCTGTCTTTCTGGATCAACCCGGATGCGAGCGCCGCCAGGGTCCCCTTGGGTACGGATTAATCGACCGATTCCACCATCTTCTGCCAATACAGATGATCTGTGGATGTTCCTTGAGCTAGGCTCCAGTGCATGCTAGGTAGCATAAAAAAAATAAATAAATAAAAAAGCGGTGAGTTTGTTATCGAGGTAATTAAGTGTAAAAAGCGACGGGATCAAACACAAACCTGTAGGATTTATGTTTTTAGGGATCACTGACATTATGACATCATCAATCACTTTGACACCTTGAAGGACTTTATCTATCAAGGATGCTTTCATGTCCGCTGTTTTTCTACATGTGATAAATCAGTGGATGTAGCTGAAACTGACAGACTGGACCCGCAGCAGTACAGAACATTTATGTCGGTCTCAATGTGTGTTTTACTTGTTGGTCCAGGAGGACACAGAGGTTTAACCCATCGTTGATACGTTTGATTTCCACCTCTGTCATTGATCTGCAGACACACGCAAAGACCTAAAGACAAACATTTTATCGAGCTGGTTTCTCCTGTTGATCTGTGTTACCACCAAATTCTAACAACATTTAGTAAGTTTGGGCCACTCGTGTTTAAAATATGCAGGTTCACGGCCGAGCTGACGGTTGGAAACGAGCACAGGCTCTTGAGTGTCTCAGAGTGGGCAGCCGGGGTTTTTCAGGAGGCAGAGAAAAACAGGAGCCACTCAGCTGGCCAACGAGCCACACCTGATCCCTGTTAACCTAATTAATGAAGGGCTGTGCTGAGGCACATGAGGAGCAGCGCTGTGTTTCCAAACCTGAGAGGCTCACGATGTGTCTGGCCCGAGGAAGGTCCGGCGAGATTACTCGACTGTTAGCCCGAGCCCCGGGGGGGATGCACGAGCAGTTCAGAGCTGGTACCGCTTAATTTATTTTGTGTTTTCGTTCACGCACTGAATAAATCACAGGCAGGAAACAGATGAGCGAACTCCAGAGTCCCTCTCAGTCGCTCTCAGTTGCTGTCCTGGTTTAACACAGCCCAGTGCGATGGAGACGAGGGACAGAAACTCCCAGACTAGATTTATACACTTTATTTGGCTCAGGGTGGAAGTCAAGGTTGATATGAGGTCATTAAGCTCGCTTGTCTCGGCACATCTTCATTGTTCATCAGTTTCTTGATTTCCTTCTGTAGCCAAGAATATTTCCCAGCTCGATCACTGCGGTCTGCAAACCACTTTACATTTCTTTATGTCGCAACTTTATGTGTCTTCAGGTTATATTTTCAGTTTTGTGCGCTGTGCTTGTTGTCTGGTTAGGCTTAGTCACAAAAAACCACTTAGTTTGGGTCAGTCAACAACATGTTGTGACTTCAGTACCTGTTTGTCAGCACGAACATGGTGGAGACGTCCCGACTTCTCATCCAACACATCCTGTTTTTGGTGCAACAAACCGCAAGACTGTCACGCTCACAAAATGTTGAAGCGCAGCCTCTAACTGTGGTCTCTGGTTCGGCAGCGTTTTCACTTCATAACATTTGTTATAAGTCACCAAACAGAGTTTTGAATGTCGTCATCGACCTCAGTCCCATGTCTCAAAATGTGCAGCTTGTGGATTTAACATTTTGAGACATTCTTGTCAAGAAAACATTTTCTTCACTACTTTAACCAAAAAAAACCTTCAACAAAAGATAAAATGATCTATTGTCACAGTTAAAACATCATCTTTATTTTGTACACAAGCAGTGGATGAAGTGACAGTAAGGAAACAGTGTGAAAGGTGTCGCTCGTAGTGACGAAGCTGCAGAGAATCATCACCTGACTTCTCAGCTCCTCTCAGGTTTTTGCAGCTTCGTGTCTCGTTGCAGCTGCATTTCCTGTTTGCTTTACTGTTTGGGTTCACTCTCATCACACCCGTGTGTGTTTGCAGCTAAAATTCAAAGATAGAAACCTGCTGGTTCTTACTGTGACTACATGTTTGCAGCTACATTCTCCAGTCCAGAGTTAGCCAATGAGAGGCTCCTGCTTCAGTAGAAGGTAATTGTAGGAAGCTAGTTAGCCAAGAATGCTAAAGTTTGCAGCTGATGTTAAAGTAGACGAACACACTGTTTGATCCATGTGTTTCCCATACATGCATGTTAACGCTGCACACGGCAGAACTGACCTACACTATTAAAAATTCAGACAAATTGTGTTTTGCTGGAGGGAAAAAAAGGCCGTTCCACTTCCTCCCCTCCTCCATAACTCAGCTCTGTGTGTAATGTGTCAGTGTCGCCCACGTACAGTATCACACGGGCACCTCTGTGTGTGCACGGCTGCATGGATGAGATAATCCATTGTTATCCCACTCCTGTCATCCCCTGCCTCCTTTTCTCCATCCTCCCTCCAGTTGTTTATCACCACTTTCATCCCATCATCACTCCAACTCCTCCTGGAAGCCTCCTCTGACTTCTCTGTAAATGGGATCAGTCCAGGTCAGTCGACTCTCAGGTGTGGGACCGCTCTCATTTATTGCTCTGTGCCCTGTGTGTGTGTGTGTGTGTGTGTGTGTGTGTGTTTGTGTGTGTGTGTGTATTGTGTGTACTGTACGTGTCCATGTGTTAATTGATCTGTGCATTTTCTGTCAACAGTCAGAGTCTAACGGGTTAATTCCTGCGTTACAGAAACATGTCGTTCATGTTTTCTGTCCGATACGAAGGCCAGCTTGATTTTATAAATGCAGCCGAGTGTGTCATTGGGTAGCAAATCTATTTTAGTCGCGCCACCTCTCATGTTTCCCTTCGCTCGTGGATAACAGGCAGGCTTTCAGGTTGACGATGCTCTTTAACAGTTTATTTCAGAGGAGGAGTTGATTAGAAATCCTGAACCCCAAACGAACCCTCCCTTGATGAGAGACCATTAGGAGGCCCGGAGGCGAAACCTCATCGGTCATCACATTGTGTTTATTATCTCTCTAAAGAATCATTACAGTCAGGAAAGGGGAGTGAAGCCCTTCATTGGTGCCTCTAATATCCTCTGAAGAGGTTGGAGTAATTCTTCCTGCTGTAGCCTGACAGAGCTGCTGTGCAGGGCCGGTCTCTAACCTGTAATCCTGTTAACCATCAGAGATAAAAAACAATTTAAAATTACCATCATTAGAGGCTGTCTGAAGCTCTTGGAGATGTCCAAATAAAGAAGCGGTCATGAATTTCTAATTGCAGTCATGTTCTCAGAAACCCTGTGTGGATGCGAGCGCTTTATTACAGCTGAACGCCGGAACATGAATTCGTTCTGTGTTTTTCGGCTTTAAAGAGGAAATGTAACGCTTTGGTCTCCCAGCAGTCGACGAGTCAAACGCATTTTCTCAGCGAAAACAAAAGCAGCACAAGAAGAACAAGAAGAATCTTATCGGTCGTGTATGTTTTTAAATTTGTTTGCGTAGCACCAAATATCAAAAAGACTGTCAAGTACCAGAAGTTGACCTCAAACGCCAGGTCGTAGTTATTGTCATGTTTTATTTCTCCTTTAATCACATAAGTATATATTTATAACATCCAGCCACTATATCAGGTATTCCAAGTTTCTGATGCTAGCATACGTTAACAGAGAGATAAATACAACAACGATTCTTCTGAAATGATTAATTTACGTAAACATTTTATCAAAATGACTTTTAGACATGTTTTTTAAAGAGGTTTTATACGGTTGCCTGTTTTTAGAATAAAAATTGTGTTTCAGAAAATGTATTTTTTACTGGAAGAGAAGAGTTTTGTTGAAATTGAAGTTTATATTCCACAAAGCAATTACAGCTATCAACAAAACACAGATGCAGTCGTTTGAATTGAATGAAACAAGTGGACGAAGCAGGAGCGATTTACAGAGTGCAGAAGAAAAGATACGTGATGGGTGGTGGAGGAGTTATAATTTCAAACGTATGACATCACAACTTCCTGTCTTCACTTTTCTGACTGACAAGGTCGCTTTTCCTCCGTCCTTCTTCAGGCATCCTCTCGGTGCTGTCTCTGTCCTCTGAGTGCACCTCCTTGGCTTCGGAGTTGCCCAAAGTGTCCTACGTCAAGGCCATCGACATCTGGCTCATCGCTTGCCTGCTGTTTGGTTTCGCCTCGCTGGTGGAGTACGCTGTGGTTCAAGTGATGCTCAACAGCCCGAAGCGCATCGAGGCCGAGAAGGCCAAGATGGCAGCCAAGGAGAAGGCGCTCGGAAAAAGCCCCGCTGCCAAGAACAACACGGTCAACGGGACCGGGGGGACGCCGCTTCACGTCAGCACCCTGCATGTCAGTAGATCCGTTTCCATAACTTCACTGTGTGTGTTTGTGTGTCTGTGCATGTGTTGTTCATCGTTCATGGATTATTCAAACAGTATGACTGAAATCAGCTAAACTAACTCTTTCCAGTGATTTCAGTGATATCAGGCCCATTCCTGAGGAACTGTGATCTGCATGTTTGAGATGTTTTGATCAGCTTGTCATCAAGCTTGGACGCAACCTGATAACGACACAGGAATCAGGTGTTTCGGAGCAGGTGAACTGTACTGAAAAACTTATCTTAACTCGTCTTATTTCTAGAGGTGAAGTCCTGCCTCCGTAATTTAGACTTTCTGGCAGCTCCCTGTTGACCTCTTTGTTAACAGCAACCCATCAGCTATCTGGTGATTTAGCCTCTGGGGGAAACGGTCAGTGTTTCAGTATCCAGGCCAACACTTCCTCTTCCACGTGTCAGTCACTGATTAGCAACTCGAAGTGTCCAAAGAGCTTTTTTCATCTCATCTCCTCAGACAGAATCTGCACATGAAGGCAGGTCTGTTTTAAAACCTAATGAAAAACCAAAGCACCACAACAACTAGCTGTGCGTGCGTGCGTGCGTGTGTGCGTGCGTGCGTGCGTGCGTGCGTGATTCTGAGGAACCTCCTGCCTTCGTTAACACACAGCACAATAAGAGAATGCGTATTCCAGATCCAACATCCTCAGGCGCAATGATCTCATCAAAATGCAACACACGGAAACCTATTCATTAAAAAAAAAGATTGGCATTGTCTCTAACACACACACACACACTGTAAACAGGACTCAGTCTCGGACACTCATGTGCACATCAGGCATGCAGTATGTTGTGCGGGTCTTCCAATTGTACGGCTAATTGAAATTAATTTACCTCTCGGTCTGCGTCTGTCCGAGGCACATTCGGTTTAAGAGGATTACATTATTCCACTGAGGTTTAATGGGTTTTCTTGTCAAAACCAAATCAAAATAATGAAGCTCTAATGAGCTTAATGACTTCAGTGAGTAAGCATCCATAGTCTGATTAGATCCTGTTCACCCCGCAGGCCTTCAGGGAAGATGATGAAAGGGATTTTTTTTTTGGATGACATTAAACTGCATCCTTCTGCTGTTTCATGTAAGTCGTCCGACGTGAGAGCACGTAGAGGGTGTCGAGGGTTTACGAAACCTCGGATGAAAGAGGAGCCATATTAGGCAACATCGTAGCGGACAAAGAAAATCTAATTTTGGCTCCGAAGATCTTTCGTTTTTCTCTTAAAATAACAGCAGATTTGTTGTACGAGCGTGAGTTCTGTCCAAGTTTCAGGATCAAACAGCTTCTTTACAGGATTGAAGGTTGCTCTGTTTTCAATCGTGTCCGAGAACCGCTTCAGTTCACGTTCCTCACAGTTCGGATGAAACCTGCCTGCAGCGTGGACGTGATGTACAGAAACAAATGATGGCTACTGTTTAGGCACACCATGTTTTTAATGTGTCAAACAGTTGTCAGGGAAAGAGGAGCATTCAGTTATCTCTGGCCAGTGTGTCATTACAGCGTCTGGGATGTTTCTACATGATGATTTATGCAAGTCGGCCTGTGATCTATAAAGAGAAAACATGAATGTTAACCGAGGACAGACGAGCTCTGCTATCTTGTTTACAAGGTAGATGTTTTAAAATGCTGAGTGAAACACTGAAGTACAACCATGTTTCCAAAAATGTTCATTCTGAATTTGATGCCGGTTCTTTTCAAACTATTTGCGTCACGGGCAGCAAAAGAGCAGGAGACTCGTGGAATGATCTGAAAACACAAGTCGATCAGTAACAACAGTCGATCACTTCCTGTATAGATCCGTGCATCTTCTGCTCGCTCGTTAAGAATCAATCCCTGTAGATTTTTTTTTACACACCATCCATCACATCAGTTAAATCTGCAGTCCTGTCGAGAACCATCATCAATAAATAAAGAATAATTCTTGTATTGAATTATTGAAGCGGGTGAAGCTGATGCACCTCATATTAGACTTGTTAATATATGACATAAAAGCCGCTCTACATGTTATTGTATCAGTTTAATATGCAGCAGAATTGTATAGAACATATGTAGCGTGGGGGTCCCTGCTCCGTCTTTCTACCAGCTGAGGGGTCTTTGGTCTGAAAACTGTTCAGCTAGCGGCCTACATCGTTCTGTGTGCAGCTGAGATAAGGTGTAATTGGAACAAAGTTAGAGATAACCATATTTAATCAACATTTTCCTTAAAAATATGTGTTCTGCAGTATGAAACGGTCTTTGTTAGTACCAGGAGTCAGAGTTTGTGGCTCCCGGCGCCGTTATCTCAGTTTTCTACCACTTTGATGCGGTGACTCTGCCTCGGGGCTGCCAGCAGCGCGCTCAGACTGTTTGCGTAATCTTATCTCGCTTTATGTGTCTCAGATAGGTGAATGAACGCTGCAGGATTCAACAATCGTTTCTGTTTCCCCTCATGTCGATCTCTTGCACCCAGGTGGCCGAGAACCGCTGCAAGAAGGTGTGCACCTCTAAATCGGACCTGCGGACCAACGACTTCAGCATCGTGGGCTCGCTCCCGCGGGACTTTGAGCTGTCGAACTTTGACTGCTACGGGAAGCCGATCGATAATGCCGGAGCTGCCGGCAAATCCCAGTCCAAGAACAACAAGAAACCTCCTCCCCCGAAACCAGTCATCCCCTCTGCTGCCAAACGGGTCGACCTGTACGCCCGAGCCCTCTTCCCCTTCTCCTTCCTCTTCTTTAATGTGATTTATTGGTCTGTGTACTTGTGATTATCTTGAAATGATCTTGTATTATTAATCCACTACGTCACTCCCTTAAATATCTTTATTGATCAAAAAGTTTAATTCCAAAGTGAACATTGAGGAGTGAGTCTTAGCCAATCAGAACGATGGCTGAGAACTACAGTGTGTCGTTATTATTACATTTATCTTCACATAAAAGTAGAAAACTATCATCGTTTGTGTATTAAAATGATTATAACTTAATCTTTATTTACCTAAAATGGATATTATAGCATCTTGTATTGAAATACTTTATTAATTGATAATGGTACTCGAGAGGCGGATACAGGACTGCAGATTTAGCGGCTGTGATGGATGGTGTGTAAAACAAATCCACCGAGATTGATTCTGTGCCGAAGATGCACAGATCTATAAAAGAGCATTTGTAAATAGCTATTTGATTTTTTCGCCCTCGCCAAGTGGGAGTCTTTCCCCGAGTTTAATACGTTCAAGCATTTTCTTTAAGCCTGGATGCAAAGTGTAACATTGCAATTACCTTGCATGCTAAAAAAAGATGCATGTATATGAAGAGAAAAGCTAAACGTATATATATATATAGAATATATAAATATATACAAAGTATTTATTAGATTTTGTTATTCTTATGATTTGCTCTTGAAAAGATAAGTGGGTATGTGAGACACCGTGTTCCTGTCCAGATGGTCATGTGACACTGCCACTCCTTTAACTAGTGTATTGTTTGACATCTTCCCACCTGTAGAGTGTGTGTGCGCGTGTGTGCGTGCGTGTGTGAGCGTGCGTGTGTGTGCGTGTGTGTGTGTGTGAGTGTGTCACTGTGAGTCGTGACCATGTGTCTGTGAAATTTACACGCAAAGTTTAAAATAGAATAAATAGATGACGATCAAATGACTTTTCACCATTTGCTGTGAATAAAGATGGACACATATTTGAATTCTTAAACGCTGTTTGTTGTTGTTTGTGACAGTAATCGGCGAGCGTGCAGCTGTGAGGTTCTGCCTGGAGGGTTCAGACCCAATCCTGCAGTTCTGTCACATATTTGCAGGGGCGACCGGGTGGCTGGCACATTTCTCTGCCGCACTTTATGTCAGATTATTCCAGTGAGCAGGAAATGAAAGTTTGAGGTCTCGGCTATGAATTAGTATGATTTTTCGGTGATCAGTGAGTATCAGCCTGAAGGAACGGATTGTTTAAATGTGGTAGTTACAAAAAAAAGATCCAGAAAATCTGAACATTTAAGGAGAGACATCAGACAGTTTTGAGATTTTAAGTTGTGATCAGTAATGAACTGTGGAGGTCTCGAGGTGAAGGTTTGACCCTGTTCGCTATTTTCTGTCTATAAATCTATGAAACACAGAAACACGTCCTCTCAACATGAGTTTTCTCTCAGTCACGAGCACTTACATGTACTAAACTTTCCAGTTTTACTCCTATCTGCTGTAAAATACTCTGATTTATAAAACTCTGTTGTCCTGAAACACAGTTTTGCTCTTTTTAAGGCTGCTGACAGAATTAACCGATCTACAGCCGAGTGATCGAGACAGATATCCCCCCAGAATCCCCTCTCCTGAAAACTTGACTCTAATATGTCAATGTTAGAATGAATAAAACATTAATAACCTGCCTTTTAAAATGTTCAAACCTCAGTTTTGGGAAAGTATGCATATCAGTGCATATTTTATTAGATCATGCATTAACATAAAATCTCAGAAAACTTTCATGCTGATTAATTCAAATGTTTTACGCTCGTCCCCTTCATGGAATATCTACCCATTGTTCAAACCAAACAGCATTTTAAAGCCATTTATAATAATGCCTAATTACTTTTGCCTTTGACCATTTAAAAAAAAATGATTACTGTCTGTAAAGTGCTCCTTCAAAGACGTTTATAATACATCAAAATACTCCCACGTGATGAAATCATTCCCTTGTTAGTTAATGAAGCAGATTTCTTTGTATATTAATTTGATATCACACATTTCCAATATCTGTCTGTAATATATTCAGTCCACACACCACTTTTGATCTAAAGGATATGAATTATTACCCATCGAGTAAATGTTTACAGGTGCAGAGAGCAAACATTTTAGCACATTAGCTTTGTTCTGACCCGCCCTGGTCTCCCCTCTCATGACCCTGCGGGACTCCTCATCACCTTCCCTTTGCTCTGCCGACACGTACGCCGACCATCACCACACTAACACATCTGCTTCTTCCACCGAGGCTTGACCTCGCCTAATCTGCCAAACCAGCCATCTATTATTCATGCGAACCTGCTCGGAGAACGACCCCTGACGATCACTGCGAGGCTCCTCGTATGAAATCTGTCTCCGGCTTTAATGAAGCAAGATAGATGTCGACCTCATGTCACGACAACAGGGTCGTATTAATGAAGTTTGAGGCAAATTGGCCCAAGATTGGTCACGTACAGGAGCCAGACTGTCATTGCTGGGATCTTTTTTTTTTTTTTTTTCTTTCACAAAATCAGAAAACAAGACTTCTGTTTTTTCTCTCTGTGGCTGCCATGGTTACAGACACAGGAGAGAATTTTTGTCTGTCACTACAAACACTTGCCTGAGACGCAACGAAACTCTAAAACGAAAGACGAAACATGAACAGATGAAGAGAAGCAGATGTTTTCACAGATTAATGACTGTATGTGTTTGAATGTGGTGCATGTTGACTTATATGAGGACTTATTGGAGCTCTGGCTGAATCATAAACCAGTGATTCTGCATTGCAGTGCCCTCCAATGGCCAGATCTATACTTGTTTCATGTAATAAGTAGACAAAATGCTCTTCTCCTGGGAGGAAAACAGATGTAGTGACAGGTTGTGAGTAAAGTATAATGACGGCACGAAGCAAAGCAAAGGGAGATGTTCAATTCATGCTTAAATAAAGAGACATAAAACAGAATTATAAGTCATTTTCAGCGGCGACATTACTCGAAATTATTAATCACCCAAACCTTCAGAAGACACGAGGTGGTGTTGGTGCATTTTAGTAGCTGCTGTGTTTAACATTTCACATTCCTGGTCGTTGTCTGAGGCTGCGATCTGCAACAAGCGTTAAAATCTGCACCAACTAACAGCTCGCCACGGATCCAAAGGAACCGATCCACAGCATCAAACAAAGCCCTCGTGACTGCTGCGTGTGTGCGTGTGTGTGTGTGTGTGTGTGTGTGTGTGTGTGTGTGTGTGTGTGTGTGTGCGCTCCACTCCA
>OMLP01044645.1:4601-27055 GCA_900302685.1 Spondyliosoma cantharus
ACAACACAGCACAATAGGCACTTGCTTTTTACCCGTGGCACTGTTTTGGACCTCCAAAGAAAAGAATGCAGGAACCCTTCATTAGAGATCATGAGTGAAAAGCAGAATGAAGCAGAGAGCAACAGTACAAAGGACAAATTGAAACCCTCCAACAATGTCTGTATTAAATCATAATACATAATTTAATATATTTAATATATTACCAATTATAAGACTGCAATGCATAGGGAATTTGACATTCCAAACTGGGAGAACACTGGGTAACAAATGAAAAAATACAGAAACCCACATTCGAATTGGATTTAGTTACTGGGGTTATTTTAACATTTCATGTTGCTGGTCAGTGATTTTAATCCTGTCCAGAGTGAGTATGCGGATAATTTATCACGCACACCCGAGTAATAATTACAGCTGCAATTACCTCATGTCTTCCGGTGAACTCACTGATCCTTACATAATTTAATTCCAGCCAAGGTCTTAAAGCAACAAAATGTGACTTCTTGGAGAGAGACAGTTGATTGTTGAGTCCCCATGGTGTCTGGCAGCTGTGGATCAGGGGTAGAGCCAGCGTCTTGTTATCAGAAGGTCGCAGGTTTAATTCCCCTGGTCTGCATGTCGAAGTGTCCTTGGGCAAGACACTAAACCCCAAACTACTCCTGATGTGATGGTTGGCACCTTGCATGTCAGCCACCGCCATCAGTGTGTATGTATGTATCAGTGTATGTAATGTATGTATGAATTACTGTAAGCTGCTTTGGAGAAAAGCTTAATGCCCTCAATGTAAATGTAATGTGTCAGATTCTGACATTTTGGGTTCCCAGCTCAGGTTGGATACCAATCCAAAGCACTGTATTTGACGACAGTGATCAACTATCATTCCCCAGGAAGTAACATTTTGTTGCTTTGAATCCATGTGAGTTGTTGTTGAGTTTTTTGTTTTTTTTCTGAATGAAGTGCTGCTTGTCTTGTGCTATTTTCTCCATCAGCTCAGTGTCAAATGTGGCCTTCGTGTGAAAATTGATGAAATCAGATGTGGCTTTGTTAATCTGATATATAAACTGACACTATCATAAAACATACTTACCTGCGAGGCAGCTGAATTTGCAAGATCATGTGATCACGTGGTCTTGCGAATCAGATTTAAAGTAGTGACAAAAACACCATGTACCATTTTCAGCTACATATCATTGATATGAGCGAAGTCCTTCAGTGACTTAATGTGGAAAGGAAAAAAACTGCCGAGTAAATGAAACTAAGATGGTGTGGGACAATCAAAAGATCTCAAGGGCACTTCTCAATTTCAATGAGGTCACATTTGTGATGGACTAATGTAGCTCAGGATCAGGATCACCTTCACAGTTTATAAGAGCAGCCTTGAGGGAAAACGCCAGCCGGAGTCAGCCGCTCTGTGGGCTTCGGGGAGGCCTGTGTGGGCCGCCGGCAGAAAGGGTGCCCTTCATTTCTAGACAGCTTGCCCTTTTTAAAATACAATCATAGATAGAGAGCGAGTGGCAGCCTTACTTTTGTCTGTCCCCATTGCTACATTCGCTCAGAAACACGGCCTGAAGGCAAAGGCGTTGTTTCAGCAAAAGCTAAGGTATAGCAATGTGATGATACATCGTAGGAATACTCAGTGATGCTGGAATTAAAAAATTATGACAATGCCCAATGTCTGTATGTAATGTATGACTTAGGGTAAACTATTGTGGTGCATATTTCAGCACCGTGGACAGAGAGTGGAGGTCTCATTATCATTAGTCATGTGTTTAAACTTCAAGAAGAATAAAGAATCTCCAATTTAACCATGGGAGTTAAAAACATAGAAGAAGTACTTAGTGTGTGTTTTGAATTAATTCCTTACCAGAAAAAGCACCTACACTCAACACAATTATAAATAACCTTTTTTCCTCCCTTTTTCACAACATGGAGTAAAAGATTTCAGACTTTTTTTATGCTCACACAATAATTGTTTGTCTCAGATTCTGGGCTAAAATCTGTTAAAGATCTGTGTTAGTGAGCCACGATAATCCATTAACCCGACGTGTGTGGAATATCAAGATGCTGATTCGACTTCATAATTAGCGCACAAGCAGGGGCGGACTGGCAATCTGGTACGCCGGTACAGATCCTGGTTGGCCGGTGCATTACAGCGGTCAGACTCACCGGCTCGGCTCTCCACTTCACTGGCCTTCCCTCCTATCAACCTTTACAGGAATGGTCAAGCTAGCAGCTATATGCGCCACTTTCCCTGGTTGTATTTCACTATCACCGTTGGTGTTGAGTAACAAACTATTTTTCTATCCATTTATATTTGGCCTTCAGCTATGGGAATGTCCAAAACTGTTCTTTCACAAATAAAAAACGATCTCAAGGCTTAGGCTATCTACCATTTATTTACTTTGGTTGATTTATTGACAAAAGTTACAAAGGAAGGCATGCTGGTAAATGTATTTTACCAATGGCCTTGCTTGCCCGCTTTTGCATTAAAAATCTAGAGACGTGCATCGACAACAGCGAGAACAGATGAAAATGTCAGAAAGTAAAGGAGGAGCTGAAAAGCTTAGAGTGAAAAGAAAGCAGGCGTTAGAGGCTTAGGCTTCCGAGTACAACGAAATCCACCAGCTGTTTGGCCATCGTGAGCTTCAAGTGACAAGCAGTGTGGAATTGGAGGAGCACACAGAAGCGGAAAAATCAACATTTAATTCATTTTTGGCAACTCCGGCTATGTGTTCGGTTAAAATGTGCTTGAGCTTACACAACAACACCACTGAAAGTCAATTTGGTGTTAGCCTACTCTTAACGCATATTGATGCGTTTAACAAGTTTCCTCTTCAGTGCCAAAGGAAACGTGACCTGGAATACTGGAAATTGTTCCAAATGTCCAGTATCACTATTATATTACAAACCAGCAAGTGCTGCAATGCTGAAGCTAATTTCATTTCATTTATTTATAATGTGCTATGCTATGACAAAGGACAAAGTAACCCAAAGACATGTTTAATCATGCTTTAGTTACTACGAGAGGACACTGTTTGACCCTTTTCAGGGCAGACATTCTGACAATAGGCTACATTCCAGTTAGGTGAGATCGTTCCAGGGCTCTGGATGCTCACTGTCTGGTGTGACTAAGTGGGACAATTAATAGAATTAAATGGAGCCATCGTTAATGTTGTGTGTCGCGCCTGTGCTCTTCCTGCTTTGACAAGTCAAAATGTGTGCTGTGAAACATTTGGGAGACCAATTAAATATGCAGTTGGGTGGATGTTTGCAAGACGGCAAGTATCAATATTTTGCGACTGACATACATATATTCTTCTAGAACCTAACCTCATGTTGATTTAATTAATCCATGCAGCTTTATGTTCTTTATGTTTGCTCTTGGAAATTACAGCTTCAAGCTGTGATCGTGAAATGTCAGTTAAATTGCTCTTTGCTGTGTAGATTCATAAAAGAAGTGAATGAAACGAATGTGTTGGTCTTGGATTCTGCATAATGCGTTTCAGTACATTAACAGTGTCAGCACATTGACCATTCATCATCTTGATTGTGTCTATTGGTTTGTTTGAACAATTTAGAATTTTTGCCTGAAACTGAAAAGGTTTGTAAATATGTACATACTCAATATACTGAATGAAAACTGTGACTTGTTTAAGACAGCTTATGATTGCGATTATGATTTTCTACAAAGCTCCACAGCTGAATAAGTTACGGTAATTACATTGATCCACGTTCCATAAAATGACGGCACATATATAATGACTAATTTGTCAATCTGGCAGGTTTTGCAATGACAGAAGATCTCAGGCAGGCAGAAAGCTTTTAGAACATTTTTCAGCGACAAAGCATTCTGGTGTTGAAATGTTCTCTCAAATAAATCAAACACTGATTAAAGAATAACCATGTTGTACAGTATGTTGTCACACACAGGGCCGTACTGACATTGCAAAGAAGGGAGATGCACGCAATCAAGCTAGTTAACTAGTCATTTGTTTTTAAAAGCCGGAGAGAATAACTTAAAGTGATAGTTCTCGTCTTCTGAGGTGGGGCTGTATGAGGTATTTATCTCTAGTCTACTACGACAGTAGTAGTAGAGCATTCAACAACTAAACAGAATTACAGGAGAAGGTATTTTAGGCACCTAAAAGAAGGCACTACTAAAAATGTATATATTTGTATGAGTGTGCGCTATATTTTGAACATTTTGGTGCTTAAGCCGCTGAAAGTTCGACCCAAACAGCTGATCTGCGGCTGATGAACACAGGCAATGTAAAGCATGTAAAACATGTTCTAAAATATAATAATAATAATAATAATGAATTTTATTTGAAGGCGCCTTTCAAAGCACTCAAGGACACCGCACATAACAACAGTACAACAAAACATTGGACAAACTAGTGCAGATAGGAAGTCAACCGGGCCGGGTATCCGGATAGTAAGTGAGAACTGTACAGACGCTGCAATCTTGGTCGGTCCAAGTGTGTTGTCAGGGTCACACTCTCGGCCCGTAATGATGCCAGCAGTCAGACAGTCTCTGTGTCAGTCGGTTTCTGATGGGAATCAGGCGTTTGCTCTGGGTTTAATGGAGCAAACACCCTGATTCACACCAGTTTGTCACCTGCTAACACTGCAGTCATAGCGTACACTTAAACGGATACATATTCTTTAGGTGGCTAGAATACATCTTCCTGTCGGTACAGCAGTACATTACTCTGCTTCTCTGTCGGTGCTACGTGCTGCTTCTCCACACAGCGGGAGAGCTGACGGTCATCTACTGCAGGTAACACACTGACTGGAGATAAATACCTCATAAAACCCCACATCACAAGACCAGCATTATCACTTTAACAGTGGCATGTGTATCAGTAACATCAGCGGTGTAGGTGAGTGCAGGAGCACGGAAGCATGAGCCTGTACTGCTGGAGCAGCAATACAAGCCAAACACCAACCAAAACCATTTGGTACCTCCAGTACCTGGAAGGACAGCAACTCATTTAAACAATAATTTGTCTGGAATGTTTTTTTTTCCCCCAAACATTTTAATTTATCTTGTCCATAGAAATATGTTATTATTTTTAACTTCCAAAATATAACTGTTGGACACAATGACCATGTTTCCCACTTCTCTGGAAAGTCCATTCTCATGTATACTCAGTTGGACCAGAATTAGGCTTGTTCCGACTTGATCCCAACTTGCTCTGACGTCATGCACACTTGGGCAACTACAATCTCATGAGACCAAGGCGGAAGTAGTTTTTAGGACCAGTTGCCACAGTTGCTGAACACAGACTGTGAGATGGATGGGAGGCTCCTGGCTCTCCTCTGATCTAACAGCTCATTGGTTTAGATGTTGACTCAGCAATATTATGATATATGGAAACTTCTCATATGTGCTTCATTGGAAGGACTGACACTTTTCTGATTTTGATAGATTAATCTGTTAACCAAAAAAAACACGGGGAAGTTTACTGTACCAAGGGCATACAGAATGGCATAGTCGTGGTCTATTTTATATTTACATTGGAATTTTTTAAGTATTTACAAAAACTTCTAGTCAGTGCATGTGAGGATACCTAAAATAAAATAAAGGCTCATTTGCGTTGTTGTTTGAGAGGCATGACTGTTTAACTAATTTAAAACAGCAGCAAACTGATATTGTGCTGAATTTATGTAAATGAAGGTACCCTAAATTACCAAATAATAGCCGGGGCGTTTATTTGTTTCAATCACTTGACAGACCAGGCGTTTGTTTGGGATCAGACGTTTAATTTCTTCCTCACAAAAATCTTGCCTAGCAAAACTTGGAAAATATGGTCATTTACTCAAATGAATTGCACTCGTGGCAAACTCCTCATCTCTGCTGTCACTCACGGTGGCGTACATTTGTTTCGCCATCGCCCTGATCCTTTTGCGGGACACTCTCTCGTTTGCTGTTAACCCATTCCCGCATGTTTATCTCAAGCTCCTCGCTAGCCTTCTTCCTCCCTCCACCAGGCAGCCTGGCCCTGTTGCTGTCCTCCTCGGACGGACGCTGAAGCTCCGTTTTAATTTTTCGCCAGTCTCTCACTCTCTTGGGCTCGACAGAGAAACCTCTAGCGGCTGCCTCTCCCGAGTTTTCCTCTGCATATTTCACGACAGAACGTTTGAATTTCAAGTCGTACTTTTTATTTTTTTGCTGCACCGGAGCCATGGCGATCATCAGTGTGATACTGACTGACAGAAAGCACAATACGTGAAAAAGGCCTAGAAGAAAAATGTGCAGTGTCACTGGTCACGTCTTCTTCCTTGATTTCTTTTAAAATAAATTAGACTCGGCATTTATTTGGAACCGGCGGTTATTTATCAAGATATACACCTGCACCCGGCGTTTAAAGGGGACCCGGAGGTTAATTGAAACCCGGCTTTTTGTGGGCAGAGGAACTCAACAGGCTGGCGAGATCTCAGTTGTTGTTCCTGGAATCAGCTGGAGCCCCAAGCACTCCTGTTTCCACGGGGACCACTGCTGCCTTCGCTCTTCACATATTCTCCAGCTCTTCTTTCAGCCCTTGGTATTTCTCGAGCTTCTCGTGTTCCTTCTTCCAGATGTTGCTGTCACTTGGGATTGCTACATATATCACCGCTGCCTTCTTCTGATGGTTCTCCACCACAACTATGTCTGGTTGGTCTGTATCTGGTCCCACGGGATCGTGGCTTTGACACTCTCCACCTTCTGAGACGTCGCCCATTTTGACACACAGATGTCACAGATGTTCCTGTACACTATGCCAGCCACATGGTTACGGTGCTCCATGTACGCTCTGCCTGCCTGTATCTTGCAGTCTGCTGTTATGTGCTGGATTGTCTCAGGGGCACATTTGCGCAGCCTGCATCAGTCTGGTGTGGTAGACCTCGGCCTCAGTCGATCTTGTGCCGCTGCGCTGTCTTTCAGTCCAGCTTTTTCCCCGCCACTGGCAGGATTTCTCGATATCAGCCACTCTCTTCAATCTGTTGATGGGACATACCATGTGGGGGTTTGTCCTTCCATGATTTTCTTGCGGGACCCAGAGGTACTGGGTAGCTGTCTACATCTGCTTTGTTGACTTCGGGTTGTTCAACCCCTTCAGTTCGGATCATCTTCCCTCTCTTCCATGGCATCCAACCACACTTATCTAGTTCGAATGACTTTCTTGATGTCACCCATGTAGAGAAGTTGGGGACAGAGCATATCCTTGGTATAGTCCCCCAGGCTGGCTCTTCCCAGACAGAGGCCTCCACAGCCCACAGTGCATTGTATGCAGTGCATTTTACCAGCTAGAAGCTAACTCTGGTTGTCTGTTGTTTTGTTGCTGGGCACATAGTGTAGAGCAGGTTCATCAGAGCTGAAAACAGCTCTGCTGCTGCTTGAGACAAGGTTAATGAGAAGATGCAGTGATCCTCAACCACGACAGAAAATGAGTCATAAAACCAAACCCATAAGCAAAAGGATGTTGAAAATCTCTGACTCAGACATGTCTTAAAAAGTCATTTCACAGTGAACGTTAACAGCGTTGACCATGGAGCGTTGCAAGTTGGGGGAAAAACTCCACTTCTCTGTTAAAGCAAAATCAAGCTTTGTGAAAAAGTTACAAAAAATATTTCAGTGTATTTTTTCCTAATCTTTGATAAATATTAATAGTCACTGCATTATGCATTTCATAAAAACAGATGCGCGCGGGGAAAGCGTTTGATGTTTCCTACAAATGAAACAACTATCTACATGCATTATGCAGTGTGCAACAAAGACACTTATGCAGAGCTAAAATCAAATGCGTGTGGGTTACATCCACACTTATTTCTTTTTGGTGTGTACTTGGTGTCTTTGCAACATCCTGTGCTCAGATCTGCTTGACATGACATGTGAGGCAGGTGTGCGCAGATTTTCAAACATTTATTTCATTGATGTTTACTCTCATTTCACTTATTGTGGCCTGTTTAATGACCCCTAGAGTGTGAGAAAATTAACTTTCATCAGAGTCAATCTCTTTTCTTTGTGTCCAATTAAACCTTGTGACTCAATTTATGGTCAGTATGCACTTAGGTGTGCTGGCTACTGTAATTCCATGACCTGTGAGGGCACTCATGAACACAACAGAAAATAGCTTGATGGTAATTAAACCAGTGGCTGCAACCTTATCCATGTTGCGGCTGGCCCGCTCCACTGCAGTTAATAGGTGGGAGATGAAAGTGTATGAAATTATAGATGCATGCTCGAAAGGCTGGCAATTATGTGAAACTGAAGGAGGCTTGAGGAAGGGACTATTAATCAGACGAGTGTGGTTTGAAATTTCTGTGAAGCGCTCATTGTGTCAAAATCCCATTAACGGGCATTCTAGTCTGAAGGTGACAGTAATGCTTTTATTTTTAGTAAAACGCCTCGACGTGTCAGCTTTTTTTAAATTCATACAAGGGCAAAGTATGAGACGCAATCATTTCACAGTTGTTTGAGATTTTTAACGAAACATGAATAAACAGCAAATTAGTCTATTGGGTGGGTTCCAAAGCGTGTTCATAATTGCGTACAAAAGAATGAATAGTACAGCGAGCAGGGGTCGTGCTTGCCTGATAAATAAAAGATCAGGTTTGCAAAGAGTAACAAAAGAAGTATCTCTGCTGGTACCTACAACAAATGCCTAAGAGGCTTGTATGATGTTTTGTTTCGCAGCCAAGAAATGGCTGTTTTGTGCTGCATATAACGGGAGAACATGAAAGTGCACCAGGAGAAGACTAACATAGTCAGCAAATAGCAACTTTTCTGATCAGCAACTCTCAGGTTCCCGTTTTAAAACGTAATATTTGTCTTATGTATATTACAAAAAAAGAAAAAAATAATGTTTGACCGCTAGTGCGGACAGCAAGCATGTATGTGTTTTTGTTCTGATATTTTACAAATCAGACAATTAAACCTAGGGGTGGTGGGTTACTCTGGAAGCATGTTTTGTTCTAAAATCTCTTAACATCAAAAATCAAATGCTCTGACAAATAAAAGAACACATCCAGGATCTGTGGCTGTTGCAGGCATCTAATAAGCCCACCTAACCCTTTCATTCAGACCACATGAAATGATTGAACAGGCTACCTGTCTGTCTATCTATGTACCTATCTGCGCCCATTCTGCCCGTGCACTAAATGTGCATGACTGGAATATTCCCCTCAGCTAGGCTGATTACGGGGCGGCTGTAGCTGTAGCACAGTGGGTAGAGCCGTTAGACAAGTGATGGGAAGGTCGCTGGTTCAAATCCTGGGCAAAACTGAGCTACAAGTTGAAGTATCCTTGAGCAAAATACTGAACCCAAATATTGCTCCTGATGTGCAGTTGTGTGGCGGCCTCTGCCATCAGTAAGGGTCCTGTAATGAACTGGCGACTCATCCCGGGTGTACCCTGGCCTTCGCCCATAGAGACAACTGGGATTGGCTCCAGTAACCCCCTGAAAAAGGGGCAACATCCCTGAGATGAGCTAGGCTGATCTATTGCTAAAGCTAGTTGCACAAGAATGGTGTGCAGTGGTGGGTACTAACAGTAGCCTTGTTCTTTCATTTCTTCATTATGATAAACATTCGATGTTTTCTTACATGACAGTGAGAAATTAGGTAGTTGGATATGGTCATCAATGACAAATCTATGATCAGTTACAGTACACAGTTCATGTGCCTGTGGGACAAGGGCCCCAAAGGGCAGCAGGAATAGCCTTTCAGTGGCTAATACAGTTAGCACACAGCCCCTAAGCCAAAGACCAGAGCTTGGGGGCAGAAACAGCTTCCTTAAGTTGCTATTGTTAGCAGACAGCTCACACCTACAGCAGTAAGAAGTAACTGTTGCACATACTGAGGTATGTTCATGACAGCTATTAAACAGAGTTGTTTGTTTATGTATTTATTAGGCTCAAAAAGCTGACAGAGCCTCTTAGCCAGCTGTTTTTTTTTTTGCCAATAGTGGTTAAACTGTGGATACAATAAACTGGTGGATACATTTTCTGGAGAGTCAAAACCTCCACAAAATGACATGTATCACCGTCATGATTTGATCCATTCAGTCGCAGGAGAGAGGCACAAGTAAGTCATTTCACCCCCATTCAAGTTAGCCATGGGCCACATCGTTTGCACCCAGGAAGCTGAACCTTTTCCATATTTTGCACCACTCAGCAGCTTTCATCAGAATGAATGGGGCTATATGTTCATCGTGTAGTCAGGCAGTGAGTTCTGATGTGTTTTGGAGGAGTAATTAATGAATGAGTCAATTAATTGTCATATATGTATGTATATATGAAGATAATTGGTTAATTGACAAGTAACAACAAAAACTTTTTCTTTTCAGATGTCTCCCCAACCTGTGTGAACATGGAGGCCGCTGCTCTCAGACATGGAGCACCTTCACCTGCGACTGTTCGGGAACAGGATACTCTGGAGCGACCTGTCACAACTGTGAGCAGTTCATCTCACTTTCATTTCTCCACCTAGTCTCAAACCTGCTATTACACCCTCTGCACCTCCCCATATATTCGAGGTCTACTGAGCTGTGTCATTTGATTCAGCGCACACACCTGTCATGCTCCGAGCTTTTCTTCACTTTGTACAACAGAGAGGCAAAGAAAAAACTTGCCCCCCCCTTCGACCTGACATGACCTCACAATCATCGCTGCTATTCCTGCTTTCAGATTTCTGAGAAACTGTTTTTTTTTTTTTGTTTTTTTTTTTTTTTACTCCATCCTTAAATAGCTTGAGACTTGCTGGCTTCAGACTGACTCTACATGTGGAAGTGTTTCCTTACGGGTGTCATTTTTTGACATCCTCCCAACATCCTCAGATATTCATAGTGGAGACGGCTGTTGGAAACTCTGTGTGAAATTCCCCTGCCCCAGATTACTGATTTCTTGTTTATATGCAGGCAACGTTGTTTTATTTGCATGTTGGAGGCTACATGACAGATAAGAGCATCTGCTGAATTAGAAATATTTTTAGCAGCTGGGAAGATTAATAAGTAAACCAGAGGCGGAATTCTCAATCATATCATCGAGTTTAATCATCTAGCTAGCTCGTCTGATAGCATCTACTAGCTACAGCTGTCATTCCAGCCCACAAAAACAAAAGTCGGCAGTTAGAAATCAGAATCCTGTTGCTGTCTATGCGTCTCTGAAATCTATCTGAAATCTAAGACCCATTGTTTTGAAAAAAATGATGCAATTTTTTAGTTGTAAATATGCCACCGTACACATGTAAACTGCAACAACTGAAGTAGCAACAATAACTAAGCGGGGTGGGGCTCAGACAGCAGTCAGTGTGGTGATTGTTTTCAGATACTTTAATGTGGAGGATTACATGACCATTTAAAGAAACGCCTGTGCACCCTGTCTGAGGTGGGTGCACAAGCCTGGCCGTGTGTTGAGATTGTAAAGAATCTCTGCTCTTCTCTGCCCTTGACTCTCACAAACACACTCCACAGTCCATTTCAAAGGCAAATTATATCACTGGCACGTGTGAGGTAATTCAAAAACTATTCCCCAGTCTAAGGCCCTGTTAACATGACAGAAGTTTAAAGACATTCTGCGATCATGCAACGTTGAGAAAATCTCATGCACACGGAGCTGCAAAAAATGATTGGAAAGCCCTGTAGTATGCATTGCCAGGCCAGTAGGTTGCAGTGCAATTTTTCAGTTAAACTCCACAGGAACAGCAGAAACGCTTTCTTCTACACAGCGGTGAGCTGTCACATTACATTAATGGTGGAGCAAACCTACACTTTGGTGGTGGAGCGTTAATAAACTCAGTAGAGTCAGCAGCATAAACAAAGCTCAATAGTCCGTCATTGTTCCTGCTGTCCCCCTATTCACACATGGCTATAAGGCAGATAATATAACACATCTGGCCGAAGCAGGGCCTTATCATCACAGTTTTCACAGGAATACATGATGATGGTACTGTAAGGCTGGCATATTCAAAAGATTACACTCTGGAAATCTGGTTTCAAAAGTTTGCATTTCCAGGGCCCTACACCATGGTATGCACAACCACTATATTGTAAAGAGCCCCTTAAAATGTTTTTTCTCCACAACAATCTGGCGACCACCTCGGGGGTCCCAATCCCCAACAATTCAAAAACCGATGCTGTCAGCCATGAGAATATGACCATGAAAACATTTACAATTACAAGATTTAAATTAAACACTGAATCCACAAAATCTTACAGTGAATACATTTTGATCAGGCCTATCAGAAGTATTCGAATATAAGTGTTGTACCACAATCTGCATCAGAGCAACAACTGTTGATGGATAGAGCAGAAGCATATGTCACCATTTCAGTGTTTTTTAAAGGAGGAATACAATAACTTCTAAACAGTTCATAAATAAAGATGGATTTTTTGCAGTCAGATGAGTCAGCCAGTAGAAAGCTGTCAGAGCGTGGGATGATTCTTGGAGGAATAACTGATTTCTGTCCCCACTCTGCCTCTTCCAGCCATCTACGAGTCCTCCTGTGAGGCCTACAAGCTGATTGGCAGCTCGTCGGGCTTCTTCTCCATTGATCCAGATGGGAGTGGTCCCCTGGGGCCCACACAGGTATACTGCAACATGACAGGTGAGATCATTGTAGTTCACGTGTTGTCACCTTTACTCCTTTTGAGTTCCACTGAGAACTGGCAGAAAGCTCAGAGTAAAGAGTCCGCTCACGTAGTGATCGTACTGCATCGATCCCCAGCCTGGCTATCTCACACTTTACCATCCAGTAATAAATCATTACAGCCACTCAGGGCAGTTCCTCAGAGTTTAGAACATATCTGTGAGAAGTCAATATCTTCTGTAAATGTCCATGTGGTTACACTTAAACAATGTCAGAGTGCTTTCACACAGGTTTGGTTCAGTTAAATTGGCCTCGGCGCTGGACAAAAAACAAGGCCAATGAAAAAAACAGAGCACATTAAAAGCACAGGCTTAATCTGCTCTCAGTTTGTCTGTGGGGTGAAAGCGAACAGACCAACTCCAGTATTTTTGACAGTCGTTTTGGGATTTAAGCAGGATTTGAAAAGATACTAAATCTACTATAGTATTAAACTGCGATTAAATCCATCTGCTGATTGTAAGCTGATCAGAAAGTGATCCCATAATCAGTCTGAATGAGCAATGTTCTCTGCAAATCTTTATTAACCATGGTGACACTAATGTGCATTAGTATGACTTTTAGTAAGGGGATTTTCTCTGATCCATTGAATGATGACATTCAAGTGCAGTTCAAATTGCAGCGTGTTGTGGTTCCATCCTACTCCGTGTACTTTGCCGGTTCATTAGGTTCATTATAAATTAAGTACATATTAATGCACATGATGCCACTTCTCCATCCTGTCTCTATCTGTGTGTCATTATTCAAAACATGCAGTCGATTTTCAGTCTAATAATGCAAATAATGCTTCTAATCAGTTATTTGTCCATGAAAGCCTTCTGACAATAGAGAACTTACAGTTTATGACCAAATTGAATGACCAAAAATTACCCACACAGGTCCTGATGAATGGATGACGTTAGACATCCAAAACCAACCAAACCAAAACCAGCATAAATGTAAAAATGTATGTTTTTTTATCCTTGGTCCGAACGAAATAAAACAGAACCACAGATGTGAAGGGATCCTAGCTCGGTCTGTTGTTCCTGGAATAACTAATTTTGCTCCAGGGCCAACATTGAAACTGATAGTTTAGCGATTTGGTGAAGAAGATTTGAGAAGTCGTCCTCTCAAACACGCGTTTAACACCGAGCAACTATACTTATATTGTGTTGTATGATACGTGAGTACAACAGTATGTTCCAAACAGGATACAAAGCCCAGTGTTTTGAGTGAGAGTCCTATACTTAACCCATTCAGCCATGACGGCTTGCTTTAGATGTGGACATCAATCATGACGTTATAGAAACAACACAAACGCTGGGATATCAGATAGAACAAGCATCCTCAGATACCATTTCATCTGCTACTGGGTCTAACGTATTCTCTTTAAACAAGAGAAAACATCCCTCCAGCTAAAGAATGACAAGTCATTGTGTTTGTTACAATATGTTGCCTCATCCTGTCTTTAAGTTTAATTAAAAAGGAGCACAGTTTATCATGGCGCCCCCAACAACTAGTGCAAGCACCCCCCCGGTTCAGTCAGCCGCAAGAAGCATCGTGTGCTTTCAAGGTTTCACTGAAGTCATTAGAAGTCGTGGCTTCTCAAATTAAAAAGTGTCATGACGTAATTACACTTTAACAGCTTACAAGCCTAAAGCCCCTCTAGTGTCCTCTAGAGGCTGCAGTCTTCAGAGCACGGGGTCACTGGAGTCAAAAGGGTTAATCCTCTTGGGAGCACTAATATGCTCAGTCAATTTAATGGCGGCCTGCCATTAATTTTGTGCGCAAGACTGACATTTTGAACTGAGGGTGAAAAGTGTCCAAAATGGAAATACGTCTCTCAATAAATTAATCAGCATCCAGCCTGTTAGATTTGAATTTTCTTGTGTGCAGCTTCTGGTTTTGACCTTATCGTTTAGCAAAAGTCAGGATTCTCCAAAACTATTTGGCTTTATTTCCTCGAGAGCCGTGAATATCCACATCAAATTTCACAGAGATTTCCCCATTGATTTTTGGAAACACCATGTCCTGATAGTATGTGTTGCTCAAGGAGGAGCGATTGACCTCTATCTAAAGGAAAGTTAAGGATAAGGAGTCGATAAAACCATTGCAAAACATGCTCCCAGCAGCACAGATATCCATACTGAATTTCATGGCAATCTGTTGAGTTTTGGAGACGACAGGGCTCACGTTGCCATTTGACCTTTAATTATTTACAGTATGCAATTAGTATAATCTGGCAGGACGGTTGGATTTGTGAAGCTGCAGTTTTATGTTAATAGCGACTTTGGGAACGTATCGCCCCATCAGAGCTGCTTTATCAGTGCGATCTGTTGACAGCGGGAACACAATGTGCTCTATATCACCTGGACTGTCACCTGAGATGTGACATTTGACAGACAGGGAGGGACACAACCTGATCCACAGTCCTCTTGACATATAGGACAAAACATATTCCATTAAGTTATGACAGTATTCATGACTGAGCTGTCACAACTTCCTCAGCTACTTTGTCCTTTGCAAGGTTAACGTGCCGGTGGTGTTACAGAGTGTGTGGTGCTGCCACCAAATGCTGTCTGTCTTTGGCGTTTTGCGTTCCCAGACTTCCCCCTCCCTCACAAATCTGAATTACCCGGCAGCAGATATTGCCTCAGCTTGACCTCAATTAAGGAATCTATTAGGAATGTAAATAACTCTAAGCCCGACAACCTGATGTGAATAATCACAAAGTGGAGAGGGATTTTCTCTAACGCAGAGTAAACAGAAAATCCATAATGAAAACTGAGGACCGAAATAGGAGGGATACCTCACATGATTTTACTGTACAAACTCTTGACTAACTTTTCTATGTAAATGTTTATGAAACCAGTTCAACATATAAAAAACAAAGGACTTGTAATTCAAGTGTCTCATGCTGCGAGCAGCAAAAGCAGACGTTGACCGAAAAGAGCTCTTCTGCTGCGAGGAGATCGTGTGCTGTGGAAGTGTAAGCTTTATTTTCGTGGTGACGGAGAATCGTTGCTTGGAAACGAGGGCACCCGTTGGGTTTTCAGTCATATGAAACTGCAAAGATTTGTGAAAATGTCACCGGCAACACGGATGTTTCCGCCAACAACACTGAATGTCTCAGTGACTCGCTAATGAAGCTGGCCGCGATGCTGAGACGTACAGTAAAGTGTGACACACAAATGGGTCACAGCAATTGTTCAGCAACAAGACAAGTGGAAACACCCACTGTAACATCATTTATATTTATGAGCTCATTCATCGACTGTTTATCTGTGAACTCTGAATAAGCTTTAGACTTGGTTTTTTGGTTGCTGCTACATGTTGCCATGTTCTGGTCCTGGGAAGCATCTCAGGTTTTGTATTTAGTATATAAGTTACTAAGTTGTTGTGCACCTTTCCATGACAGAAAGTCCAAACTAAGCTCAGTTGATGGAAGGTTTCCTGTGATGGCTATGGCTATTACCTCAATTTTTGTCCCTGGTTGTGATAGTTGATGATTTATTGTCACAGTGACAATCATAAATCACATGTATCCCCTTCAGCTGTGATATAAAACCCTACATTAAACATGTGCTTTTGTATGATGAAAGAGAAGAGAGTAAGATGAAAAGGTGCGGGTGATGCAACACCAACATGCAGAGACATTGTTTGAAGCTCAAGTGAGCAGCCCAACGCCGATCATGCTGGTGCAAAAGGTATCGAGATCATGCACACTGTCTTAACATGAACTGAAAGAAGGCGTTTGCAGCAGACTGATGTTAACAGACCGACTTTTCTTCTTCCAGAGGAGAAGGTGTGGACGGTGTTGGCGCACAACAGCACGGCTCCTGTCACAGTCCAGGGCTCCTCTCCTCACAAACCCCACATCATGAAGCTCAACTACAGCGCCTCAGCCGAACAGCTGCATGCCATCGTGTCAGGGTCAGAGCAATGCCAACAGGAAGTGGTTTACAACTGCAAGAAGTCCCGTCTCTTTAATACTAAAGGTGAGTGTTATTTCCCTCTGAATGTCAAACTTGCACACTGCAAGATGCTGCAACTCACAAGCACGGGGTCAAGTTGGGTTTCATGTGATGGGCGGGGTTAGCAGGTCGTACACATGGGTAGCCTGAGGATGCCAAAGGATAACTGACCACGCAGCACAGGACTATTTATTGTTTATTTCACAACTGCCTGAGACTCTGCAGCCGACATTAAAAAATGCAAAGGTCTGCGTTGGTGGAGGCATGTTGCTTAAGATACCGGTGAGACATGAAATGGATCAGATTAGACTGACTAATACATGAATGTGTTTCAAAGGCTTGTCAGCTGCCAAAACACTGCGCACGGCTTGCGCTGTAAGGTACACAGTACAAATACAGTTAACAAATATAGCTACAAAATGTGCTACCAGGAATGTGTGCTTTCACGTGTTTGATTGGCCCGCGCGGTGCCTTGCCAGAGGTCGCTGCATTGTGTTGGGTTTGATTGTTGGCCGGCTCTTCTGATTGGTACGCCTGGTGCGTCGCTGTGCTGGCCTCATTCAGATGAATGAGGGGGGGTGCGTTTTTCTCACAGGGCTCCAGTCGAAGTCATGGCCTCGCGCGGACGATGCCTCTTGGATGTCCTGTGCTTTGCACCATCAGGGGAGTGTTTTCTTGTTTCGCTGCGAATTGAAAGTCAGACGGTCTGCGCTTTGTCACATTGGGAGCTTCTGCCCCCTTCGACACCCTGCCCCCTGCTTCGCTCTTCTTGTTATATCTTCACAATAACTATAAAGGCGGTCTCCAATCTTTCTGTGTGCATTCATCTTGAACAGTTCCTGCACCTATGGTGGCGCCCGAACAACATTTGCTCTTAAATCATGAAACATTCATGAAGTCCCAGATTCCACCATTCCCCGGGTGCCATGCATGTGAAAACAAACAAGTTCATTATCACACCAGACATCAAAGAGAGGCACAAAACAGCCAATTTTATAGCTGCATGAGCACACTGGTGTGATGGTGGCCCTCATTGTCAGAGCGCAGATAACGTCTGTGGGAGAAGGTAAATGTCTCCTTACTTTCCTGAGCGTGTAGACACACACAGGATCACTTTTGACAACAAACATACTTTACAGCAGACCCAAATTAATTATTGTACAAAAATGCACTTACCATGCTAATTTACGGGGAAAACAACAACCGCCACAGCTGTTTGAAGCAGCCTGCTGGGAGTACAGATGCTGGCATGTGCCAAGAACTTCTGAAGTTCACCTCCAGTTGTGGAGTTGGGCTGTATAACATGTCCCCTCTCTGCCAACTCTCCTGTCAGCCTCTGTTCTGTTACTGTCACTTAAAACACAGATGTTCAGTGATTTAATGCTCCTGTAATGGCGTTCAACTGTCGTCTGATTTGAATTATTAAAGGCTTGTTTTTTTTTTCCTTATTTAACACGCATAATGAATAAAGTTTGCTGAGAGCTCTGTGGTTTTAAAGTGACACCGAAGGGACTAAAACAACAGCGATGTTATGCCCTTCCGTGTCTTATACTCCAGTCTTGCTTTTCACTTCACATTCTTATTTGAATCCAGCGACATTGTGCCGGTGGTGAAACATTTGTTTAGGTTCAATGTATGAGACAACTTGGCATTTAGAAAACATTCATTATCGGTCGCGGGTCACAAGAAAGGCAGAGCTAGAGCTGGGATCTCGCCTTGTATTTTAATGCCTCGGCAGCGACGCTTCTGACCAGAGACACGATGTCTGGCCGTCCTAATCTTGTGAACACGATATCTCAGGAATGCCGGATGGGACTCTGGCACAAGCTTCCACTTTGTGTTGATCCCAGTTCTTATAAATTGCATCCACTTACCGCCTCACTTGTATCTGTTGAAGCCAAAACTCTCAGGAGGACGACACAGAGGCAAGGTTTGTAGAAAGTGGGTTCTGTTTCTTCCTGTACTCTATATACCTCAAACTCTGTTCATCGTTTTCACCAAAATGTCACGATGATCTTTGCCTCATTGTTCCATATCTATCATGATAATCATGTAACTTCCAGCAATCCTTCCAGAGCTCGTGTGCGTGTGTGCGTATTTGCTCATGCATGCGTGTGTGTGTGTGTGTGTGCTCATCCTTGTTGACCGGACCATACGTGCTGGTTTTGGCGTGTCGGCTTCCTGTTTTTCACCATTTTGGAAAGTCTTGGCATTTCTATGCGGTTATGTGTGTGTGCTTATTAACTGTGATGTCATTCGTATTTCCCAACCTCCTGTTTATCTCAGACCCCAAAACAGTAGAACACATTCATATTCAAAGGTCAACACCGGTCACCGAGTCAGGTCGGACAGATTTCTCAATATTTTTTTGCCATGCGCCTCAGTCCCTCCCAACGAGGGAGAAACGAAGAGAAACAATGCGAGGAGAGAGGATCAGCTGTCAGTTGGCTTTAATAAGGCACAGTTAACAGGTATCAACGTGGGTGTTGAACAAACACCTGCGTATGAAAAACAAGCTACATTCTGTATTTATACTGGGACCTGCTCTGAGCCACATGAACCGTTTCTACAGACACAGTGTTTTTAAAGGATTTAATCATTATTTACATCTGTGTTCATTGATATTCTGATTATGAATTCATTTGTTTTAATGACCCACAAATAGCGCCTCTTGCTGACAACGTCTTGGTCTTTAATTGTGTTTGTAGCTTAATCAAATGTGATGGGGAAAATAATAGCTTATGAAAGAAAAACATTTCTAATGAATCAAGAAAGGACCTAAAGTTAATACAGATCTTAAAATAGAAAAATATGTAAATCTTTTTGAGTGAAACGCTCAAATGTATTCCTTCTTTGCTACGGTACGAAACCGAAAAAGTTTAATATCAGTAACCGATATTCATTCATATTCATTCACTGCCCCATATTGCTATTGCTATCCATGCTAACATTGATGCCATCGTGACCCATGCTTATATCCATGCTCCATCCAGACTACGGAGCAGATTCATTCCTCAACAACAGCACTCGACACTCGGTTAACATAGACTCAAGGACTCCAAACATTATTTTGTTTTTCTAAATCCTTGCTCATCATGCTGGTGCTATTGTCCATGCTAATGATGTTGATCATTCTCGCTCAAGATTCTGGTTGCCATGGTGATGGATTACGTCCTCTGTGTTGTCTGTTTCAGACAGAACTTTAACAGTGAAAGTGGAGGTAACACTGTAGTGTAGAGCCTTAAATGAAACAATTTCTGCTTTAGTTTATGCCTCTAAGACTGTAAACACATTATCTTTGGGCTGTAGACAAAAACAAGACATTTGATGATGTCATCCTGGGCTTTGAGAAACACCGACCGACATTTTTCACCATTTCCTGACATCTTATTGACCAAACAACTTAGCAAATCCATTGAGAAAACTACAACTACTGCTACTACTCCAACTTTTTTGTTCCATCAGTATCAACATGTCAACACATACAACAACTTTGACAGTGTCTTTCCCTCTCAATGAACTTAAACACAATAAACAAACATCAGTTGTCCACCACAAGCTGACTGGTTTTGCTGACGTTGATGTTCAGGTGATTGTCGCTGCACCGTGTGATGAGGCTCTCGATCAGTCGCCTGTACTCCTCTGTAGAAAAGACAGCATGTTACTCACTGGACATGATTCACCCGGATCATGTCAGCACAGTGAGACCTCAACCAAAAAATAAGCGTAACACTTCTGATTAAATTCCTCCTACTTGTGTTCTGTAACTCTGGACAGACATGGATGGAAACTGTTACCTGACCGGTGCATGGCAGGCATACATATGTGAGGTGGTATTTCAAGGTTCAAATTAAAGAAAGCTCTCGTACTTGAGAGCTCTGACCACGCGCTCGGTTGTTTGTCTGAGATTGATGAAATACCCATTTCTGATGACAACTAGCTGTTCTGGAGTTTCAAAGTGGACAAAAGCGTCTGCCCTTCTATGTAGTATCACCGTCAGCAAGGACTTATCGACTGAAACTCTTAAGTGTTTTAGTTATTATTCACATTTCACATATGATTGTCAGAGTATTCGTCCAGCCCCACGTTCGATGTTCCTTCCCAGCTCTTTAACACTGTGGATGTAATGAATGCTGCAGACTCTCACGGCTGTTTGTGGGGCAGTTGTCAAAATGTTGGCTTCCATTCAGTTCAGTTCAGTTCAGGAGAGATAGTCAGGCGCATTCTTGCTGTAAACATGTCCTGTCAATATCGAACCAATTTGGGGGAGAGACTGAGACTCACCTCTCCTTCAGGAAGTATCGATTGTTGCTGTTTCTTATTTGTGTACCTGTTCACTGTCTGAATAGTGTTCCCAAGGAGGCAGCACAAATGGAGAAAAAGGGAGGCTGTATGTGTGCAGCGAGCACAAGGACAGGGAGGGTAAAGACAATAAAGCGTTTGTTATTTTCAACCTTTGTAATGCAAATGTTGGCTGGCTGGCCCTTGTTGTTCCAGCCCTCATTATTTCCTTTCTTGCCTGTGTTTCGCTATTGAATACAAGTAACTTTTGTCCTCCCAATTTTGGTCAGACTGTGGTATTAGGCTGTTAGTCGGAGGCCATCAGCTGCTGTTTGGAGAAGATTTCCAGGGGTGTTATCTACACAAGAGCAGAATCTTTCTTGCTCAAAAAGAGTGAACTGTTGGAGATGGGAGATTATTGGCTGTCTCAGATCCGACTCAGTGACATAGACCAATAATGACATGTGTATCCATACATAAAAACCTCGCCTAATGCAGCTGTAATGTATGCAGGAGAAGACGAAGGCGCGATAGCATGTGACACTTGATTATGTATAGTGACATGTAGCTTAATGGGCTTTCCCCTGCTCGCTGGCCTCATCTCCGATGCAGGGTCACGTTGTGTGACAGATGATTGAAGCTGGACCACTTAACCCCAGAGAGGAGGTAATGACTTGCGCCTACATGGCTCCACTGTGGCCTCATTGTCAGTCACAGACAATGTGTCATGAAATGCCAGCTGAGAACCAAAACAAGTTAATGTATGAAAGGAAGAATATAATCATTTTTATTTAAAAAGGAAGTGCACATTTTAAGAGATCTGTCAGAAATGCAGTGTTTTGACTTCAAACCAAACGGTTGATTTAATATTCTGTAATTGTTCACTTTTTTTCTTTCTCCATGCTCTTCATGTTCTGTTCGTCCTGTAATTACGATGGCCCAGAGGTGTCAGGCCAAATACAAATGCCACAACACAAATACAAAAGCCACAACACGAATACAAAAGCCACAACACAAATACAAAAGCCACAACACAAATACAAAAGTCACAACACGAATACAAAAGCCACAACAGAAGTGACCCACAATGGAAGTGTCCTAAAACGGAAGTGAACGGTACGTTCATAGTAAAGTACAACAGACCGCTGTAATCAAATAACAGACACATATTTTCAAAACTTCCTCTCTGAACTTTCTCCAAGCACTCTCCTTTATCGTCCGGTCTCTGTATGTGTGTACAGTTTTATGGTGGTACAGAGCTCGGGGAGCAGACCCGGAGCGCTGCTGTCGGCGCTGCAGCCCCGGCTCGGAACGACACAGCAAGCGAGAAAAGCCAGCTGTTCTATTGTTGTGCTAACTGGGGCTAATGCTCCGTGCTCGGTGCCCCGCGCTCGTTAGCTCCGTACTATACCACCACACTCCATATGCATATAGAGACCGGAGCTCGGGACCTGCTGGACAGAAACAGAAACAGATACACAGAGACTTGGACAAAACAGGAGAGAGCCTGGAGAAAAGTCAGTGAGGAAGTTGGACTCTGTGTTGCCCAGAAACGGCCGGCACATGGATCCTAACATGGCAGCAACAATCTGCCTC
>OMLP01044646.1:0-16816 GCA_900302685.1 Spondyliosoma cantharus
TAATGGCAGCTCCTTCTTACTCTGGCTGCCACCAGAGGAGCGGGTGAATAAGCAACCAGTCTGACGCGACAAAATCTTCCAACACAGAATCTTCGGTTTAAAAGGTTTACTTGACAAATAAAACATACAAAAACAAATTTGCTGTCTATTTCTAAAGTGGTGAAGCTTAACTGGTCGGTGGTTCTTTCTTAGGAATGTCCATGAGCCGAGCGCCGTGCGCCGGTCAGAAAACTGTATCACCACCACCCGACCTTCTGAATGCCAAACGAGACGCGTCACGTGACTTATATACTACTGCATCTCGTGCACATTACTCAGTAGTGACGAAACACTCTCCTACATAATAATGAATTAACTAATATTTCTTCCTTCATGAATTTACACATTGTGCATCAAAATAAAATACCTTTCTCAATATGGCTCTTACATTCAGGATGAAACTAAAAAGTCTGAGGATGTTGCAGGTAAAAGTTGCAGTGGCGTCAGCTTGACTCAAGCTGGCTAACGGTGAATATGTGATTTTATAACATTTTGATTTAAGCATACTTTTGTTGGCACAAAATGTACCCACATTGCAGTTTAATTAATAAAATGGAAAAAATATAGAACTAGAAAAAATATTATTTCCACTAAAGTTTGTAATGCAGCATTGTTTATAGATATATAATATATATACAAGGTTCCCTGTTGTTGTCTTCATTATGAAATAGTGTCCCCTTGATCTCAAGTTCAGGGTTGTTTGGGGATTCTGTGTTTTGTATAGATTAAATTTTGTGTTTTTAATTTTGGAGGTATTTTGTAAGTCACATCTCTGGCAAAGAAAATAGCATGCAGGTTCACTGTACAGTTCAGTTTTCCTATGATCAGTTTGTAGTGCTCGCACTGTTGCACTCTATCAACTTCAATGTGACGATGGAGGCGTTTTCACACAAAAGAATCTGGTTCTACCCGATTCAGCTTCCGATTAAATAACCTCCAAGGATGATCCAAGACAAGTTGACTGGACTAAAATGCAACTTCCGTTTGTTGCTTCTGCACACATGGATCATTTTGGTCACTTTTAGTACAACAAGTACAAGTTACAAGTATAATCTGTTTTCAGCCCAGTTACTTTTCTGCAAACCAGGTTCACATTTGGAAGTGTCACAGGCTGCGTAACATGTTGACGTTTCTATAAAGCGTGTCAGGTTCACATGACATGTTTAAAACCTGATTGTCATCTCGGGAGGTGGAGGTGATGGTGGTGGAGAGACGGGTGAAAAGGCTGCAAAAGCCAGTGACCACTGTTGAAGATTGCATTTCAACATTTGTGAGCACATGACATCACAGGACTGAGTGATGAAGTTGCATATTGGTCCTGGCAGGAGTCGTAGCATTTCCCCGTTGGCTGTTGCACTCTCAGAATTTACGGCATAAGTTATTGCACACTGACAAAACAAAAATACTCTGCCCTACTTGGACACTGCTGACAACATAATTGTTTGACCAGACCATTTATCCACCCGTCAATGGTAAGTGAAATGTTTTGTTTGAATTAATGTGCTTTAGTTTAACGTTACAATATTGCCGCATTGATGTTGACAGAACTTCGACATCTCAGCGATATAACTTTTACTGTCTAACACGACAAAATAAGGTAACAAGAAGTATTACTGGGACCACAACAAAACACTGCACATGAGTATCCAATGTACAGAAATTCAAATCATACACTCTACCACCCAGTTGTGATGGAATTGCAAAATCCCGGCTGTAATAGAAAAATGGCATTTGTGCCTAAACCTAACTGGACCAAAATCACAGCGCTGTCACAACATAAAATATAAAATCTAACATAACATGAAGAAACGTAAGTTGCAGCATAAAGAAATGTAAACTTGCAACATTTCCAACATTTATTCTAGTGATTGGGTTGTTATTATTTCATTTTCCCATTCAGGGAGTGTTTTATCCTCATTCTCAAATCATTCCCCTCATTTCACTTTCTTCCACAGAGTGTAATTGTGCATCCACTTTACAAAAAAGATGATGGTTTTAAGTGGTTTAAAATGTAACTGAGGGATTAAATAACAGGAAAAGCAGAAGTAAAACTTCCATCTTCCAGTTTTTTCAAACTTTTCTATATACAGGAGTCGAACAACAATCAGCGGACAAGGATCGAGCACCTTCCAGCCAAACACACCTACCATTTATAGAGAGAACAACATTGTTCCAATCGACACAAGTGTGCGTCCTTAAACTAATGCAATCAGACTTAACAAAGAAAGAAGCTGCACTAAAGAACTAAGAAGTCACAGAGAAGAAGACAATTGAGCCCTAACCATTACAAAAACAAGTGCGTTAGATAAATAGTTTTGACAATGATTGCAGGAGCAGCTGTTGCCCAAATGTACATGATATTCTACCCAAAGTTCTCCTGATGTTTTCTCTCCTTCAGGGTCTACTGTATTTATGTACTGTTTACTGCAATAAAACTTAGTGAACCCCCCCAAAATAAAACAGGTTTGTATCTTTACTGTGTTTCTCATAGTCAAGATACAAACAATGTAACTGCTTCTATATCCCTGGGATCAGATTTCCTCTGGAACACTATAAAACTGTCACTGCCCATTTGTCTCCGACTGTACTGCTCAATGACTTTGAAAGATAAGGCTCGTCACGTTCTAGATTTTTTTCTTATTGTCCACAAATCCCACGAAAAGACAAGAACCGACTATGATTCGGAGTATTGTCTGTAGAGTCAAGATAGATGGAGTTCAGACAGATATATATTTTTCCTCTCTGCTACATGCCTACAATGTAAAATTGTTAAAAACACCAATGTTCCTCCCATTGTAATGAATATGAGCACTTTGATGATTCATTTTGGGTCAATCCCACATACACTGTCCTGCTCGTAAAAACCACCAACCTACACTGGAAATAGACAACCTTTTGCCTCAATTTATCATTCTGAAGTAAACACTGGTCGCACAGTGTAATGGCTACAAAGAATGACATCATCCAAGCATAGATTGGTTCCCTATAAGCTTCTTTTTCAGAGGCTATTCGGTTCAACACCAAGCAGGATTTATCCAGGAACAATTAAGGTCTAATCTCAACATCAAGTTGCATTTTTCCATTCCATCTGCCCGCCGGGCTCTACTCAGTTTGAATCAGCCAAGCGTGGCAGGGATTTGCATTTCCATAACAACAGGGTTACCTGACTTGTCTTGTGTCCCCGCAGTACTGTGGAAAAGTGTACTCAGAAGTGTATCTCTTCTAATTCAGTGGCAAACAGATTCATTTTCAATATTTTTTCGCAACAAAAGACCTACATTATTTACTTATTTAAAAGCCCTTATTAGGAAGCAACAAAATCAGGAAATGTCTGGTTTCTACCAGCAGTATCTGAACACAACAGGTAAGATGTGAAAGGTAGAGCAAAAGCGAGTGAGCGACCAGTGAGTGTGAGACATTTTACAGCTGAGGGTCTCGAGAAAGAGGGCATTTAGCAGTAAGTTTGCAGTTTAGCAGCAACATAATTGTACAGTAAAGGCCTCAGTTGTCGGTGAATAAAGGCCGCAGCTTCTCAAGACTGATCTGAGGTCTCCGTAGAGTTGTTTCATTACTGCTGGTAAAAGTGAAGGGGTTAAGCACGAAGAACTTCCTCACAGGAGGAAAACACACATCTCCTCTGTTCCCTGACTACGGCCTGGACACAGAGCAGAAGGCTGACACAAAAAGATTCAGTGAAAAGCTAAAAAAACTACTGAGAGCTGAGCACAGGGCCTTTTAAAACTGCTTTTCTCTCAGGTCTCCCGCATAGACATGAGTTGCGTCACCCAACACACGCTTGTTTGAGGGACAGACAGGGGTTGGCAGGGGTCGGACGCGGCAAGTGCACTTTGACCATATTCCAGAGAAGGTCCATCCTGGGCACGGCTCGACGCAGCCAAAAGCACCAGTGGGAAAACCCCAAAGGTAGGGTGTCTGCCATTTGCGTAACCAACAGAGAAAGAGGCACCGTTTTCCCCAGTCACGGTCCCCACGTTATGGTGGAATAACTGGATTAACTGTTGACATTCTACGTTGCGACAAGAGTGAACAGATGGTCGTTTACTCAATGGAGAACGGTGTTCCCTTGCTAATATGTGTTTCCTATTACCAGCGTGACTTTAGACAGATCAACGTTCCTTCTACTAGATCAGTAAGAAAAGGGTTCTTAGGGTTGTTTTTTACTTTGGACAGTAGCCAGGCTGCTACCTGTTGTTGCTAACACTGTCTTTGTGACAGCAGCGCTAACAGAAATACCACAGGGAAACTCTAGAAAGGGGGTCCTTGTGCTATCACTCCTCCCATAGTACATGCCATGCTACATTGTGAATTATTCTCTTTGTCTCGGTTTATCTTATATTGCCTTTTATTCAAAACAAATCCCAAAAGACAGTTTGTACGATTGCTTTCTCTATATCTTCTGATATGTAAAACTCTCTTTTCTTGGGAATAAGTCATTTGTACTGTAGTCCTTCAGGGCCTGATGATATTGGATTTTAGTCTCTTGAGGACGTCTTTGTTTCCGCTTCAGTGGCTGTTTCTGAATTTTCTATGTCTCGTTCTCTCTCTCTCTCTGCCTCTCTCTCTCTCTTTCTGTCCGATGACCCCTTTTCCTTATTTCCTGTTCACACTTGGCCTCTGCTCCTATGTGTTTTTATCACCTCTATCCACAATTTCTCTCTCTGACCCTTTTAACTCTCGTCTTCAGTGCTCAATCTGTTCATCCCCTCTCTCTGTCCTGACCCTCTGTTCCCTGCGTTCTCCTCTCCCCTGAGTTAATGGCCGTGTTGTCCTCCTAAAGCAGATGTCGATGTAAGCGCAGGGAGAGAACGGAGAACGGAGGGCTGGTTAAAAAAGGAGGACAGGGAGGCTCTGAACTCCCCATGTGGAGGCTGATGTCCCTTCAAAACAGAAGTGGCACTACTCTGACATTTTGCGCAGAGCATTTTGCAAAGTGAAGTACCCACTGAATAGTTAATCCCGGGTACACTGAGTTTATCGCCACAGGAGTCAAATTGTGCACCAGTCTTCTGAGTCCAGGAGGGAGAGGGACTGAGGACTCTGACAAAACCCCAACACGATGACAGACCTTCCCTGAAGTGTCCCAGAAAAATGTCAGAGCATCAAAGCTGCTGATGATGATAATACATTTATTCAGCTGCATTGTCATCACACTCCTCAGCCTGTTCTGAAGTGAGAGCTCACTTAACTTGAGCAGTACAATATCTGCGTGTTTGAGTTTGTTACTGACTGAACAGACTTCAGCATTGTAACCAAACGCTTTGTGATCATTTTGTGACACTGCCTGCAAAACATATTTAAGATTTATGTGAAAAATGATCAGCCGTTGACCACTTTGTGAGAGTCCAGTTTGGAGCCAGACATGGCTACATTAGACTGTCATCTGATTAGGCTATAATTTGTGATATTCAGTTGATGTAGGTCGATTGTTTGGAAGTTAACAATAGGTGGTCTGTGAGTTGTTTTGCAATGGTTAAGTGGTCCTAGGTCTAACAAAGTTTTAAGAAACAGTTCCAGAGTAAAATGCAACTTGATATAGCCAACATGCCAAAAATGGGGGGTCTATCAGTAAAATGTGCCACATTAATATCAGGAAATCTAGCAGAGATACAGGAGTATGCGAAGCTGCCGTACTACCAGACTACTGAGCAGCTTCCTTCCTCAGGCTGTGAGATTCCTATAGTCATGTTCAACACTCTTCCACAGATGTATCTGCACCGGGGAATGTGACTTTGTTGGATTCTCTGCTGATCAACACCAGACCTTTTAAAGAAGCAACAGTTGATGATAAAGCACAGATGAAGCATCATGTGGTATACGTAGGTCACTCCTTGTTGTTTTAAAGTGGCCGGTGATACAATACTGTCAGTCGGATCCTGGCGAGCGCTGGAATATTAATTCCGTTTCTGGATACTTAACAAGTCAGTTCATGACTGAGAATCATGACTGATTCTGATATGTTAATCGTTATGACACAACTGATGTCTTTATGCACATCTTACTTCACTCATGCTTCCTTTATATCCAGGATTCTTGTTTGCTTTATTCTTTGAGTAGCTAATGTCTCAAAGTTAACTGTGTTTTGATGGTTTTCATGTTCATCTATTTCTAAAAAACACCACAGAGGAGAGAACAGAGACTCAGACGATACAGTATGATAGTCAGACATGGTGGAGAGCTGCTGCATCTCCCCCCGCAGAGTCTCTGTGCTGTTGGTATTATCCGAGCTGCTGTGTTCACCGACCCTCTGCATGTGGCGAACATCCGTCAGTCCAACCTGCCCCACACTTTCTACATTTGTCCCTGTAGCATGTACAAAAACCCCTACAAACACCCAAATGACCGGCCAGATGGTGCAAACGATGAAAGCCAAAAAGCAACATATTTTCCCCTCCTCTCAGCCTCCCTCCTGCATCCTTGCAGCCATCCCTCGCCTCTCCTAACATGCATTGAGCTCACGGCGAGGGGTTTCCACTGATCTCCTCATCTCCGCCTGGCAACCAGCACTTTAATAATTCTCTCAGTGCAGAAGAAGGCAACTGATGCTTTTATGCCGACCACCACCCCAGCAGTTTTCTCTCATTAATTTCGCAGCACCCCAGTGAGTCTGAGGCAAAGACTTGGAGAAGACAACACACTTACATCTAAATCTTTTTTTTTTCGTTAGCTCTAGGAGAATGTGTCTGAGCTGTTTGATTTACAAGAAACATTTCTACTTCTATTTGGGCAAAACAAATGCACAATGACGTCTGACCTACCTCTTGGACGGCATTAAACCCTTTTTTATAGATCATGAATCAGAGTCATTCAGTGTTAGATTACATGTATTACAGTGCTGCATATTGCTTTGATAATACATAATACATTAACTCAGCTACCAGGTACCATTACCTTTGAGGAAAAGATCCAAAGTCTAATTTTTTGAAAACATTACATTGTTATAATTTTCTATAGCCTTTACGAGAGTAAGATAATACTTTTACCATAGGATAAAAATAACGTGTGTGATGTTTTAATATAATTTCCATTCATTCATTTAATTGAGGTCAACAGATTGCACTCAAAAAACCTCAAAAGTGTGTCAAAGTCAAAAGCAGTCGGCCTACACTGATGGTAGTTTTACACAATTACCGCCCACAGATAATTTCTCTGTCTCAGTCAAACTACGGTTAAAGCTTCAAAGCTAATTTCTCTCCCCGTTCTGTCTGAAACAACTGGGCAGATCAGATTCAAACTGATTATATAACCTCGTTTCTCATTTTAAAAGACAAAACCAGATTAATCAACGAGAGCTCAGCCCTGATTCGAAGTGTGCCGCACACGCTAAGCATATTTTCTGTATCATTTTAGGGCATTTAGCTGACGTGATAATCCCTCACCAATGCACAATTACTGGAACAGCAAATTCCTACTTTGGTTCCAACTGATTTCAGTATTTTTAGTTGGTAATAGCTCCTGTTTTGTGCTTGTACTCTGTGTATTTTCAGTATTCAGTGCCCTAAATTCTCTTATTGTCTACAGGAGGAGGCCTCCAGAACACCACGATGAGACACTTAATCCCTCCAGTAATGATTTTTTTAAAAACAGATCATCTATTCTCTGTCGGCAGGAGGACCACCTACACACTGCGAGATCTCAATTAAATCAAGTACAAATGTAAAGTAAAAATGACTGAGAGTCTATAATCATGCTAGCAGCTCGTGTCTTTGGCACAGAAGAGCTTTGAGCTAAATGGCAACATTAGCATGCTAACGTGCTCACGGTGTTGTCAGTTCTTGTCATGCTATCTCGCCAATTAAAATAAGACTCTCACAGTGACAGTGCTGTCAGGTATAACATCTACCAAGTTTACCATCTAAGTTTAATGTTATAACAGGAGGCAATCTGAGGGGGGACAAGGCAGGAAACCATCCACCATCCCTCTCCATCCCTCTGAAGACTCACTGATAGGTGATCCGGAGTGAGTCTATTTGAACTGGCGCAACTTTTCTAGCCTTTACGGCACTAGCAGTCCATAAAGCTGGGCATGCTTTGTTAATTTCTCATGTGGCGCAACTCACCCGATCAAATCTGTGTTGTGATTCGGGTCAGTAAGAAACACACACAGACAGGAGATAGGATGAAAGACCACAGTTGGAGAAAAACAGACAGCAAAAAACAGAGCTTTAAACCCAGAATGGAGTCCTGAAGGTTCTTCCCACAGCCAGTTGCAAGTCAGTCTCATATAATAATATGTCTCATATCTGCGACTGTGGCGATCACTAAAAGCGTCAAGATGAAACGCATCACTAGACAGCTTAGAGAAGGTTTTGAGCAAACATACCACTTAAATCAGAAGGGAGTACACAGGAAATAAAATATTCCCTATGGCAATGTACCATAACACCTTGGTTGAGGACATGGTCTCTGATCATAAAACCTTGGATCAATAACATTTTCCTTTTCACAAATGTCAGCCTCATGATGGCATTACAGTAAAAGTGAGCACATCACCAAAAGTCTATAGGATTCATGATACAAGTAAAATAAACGTCGGGCCCAACCGACCGAAGCCCAAACCCACAGTGATGTCACACATTGGTTTGCAGCGTACAATTTTTCAACCCGGGTTTATGATCTCCATTTGAAGTCTGGCATTGTGGTTGTCACCATCTTGTTTTTTTGGATGCAGGAGGGCCCATAATTGGACAAGAAGGAGGAGCTGGGGAGGATCTCCTGATTGGATCTGACTGAGAAGTGACTTTTCAATCACAATGCAGCCACAGCCTACAGCGTACCCTGCCTCATCCGCTATTTCAGTTTAGTTTACAAACATTTATAAACATTATGCTGTATTAAAGAAGACTTTTTGAGATCATAAACTCATTAGGAAAATGTCAACTAACTTAATAAATCAAGTGAGAAGAAGGGTTATTCTCTCATAAACTTACATGCAATCTGAATTCTTTTTGCAACCAATTGCCCCCTGCTGGCCATTAGAAAGAATGCAGTTATAGAAGCACTTCCAGAAACTTAATCCCCTATTCATATTTACATTTCCATCAAAATAGCCATTCCACAAGATAGATTAAAAATCATATCAGTTGTTTTCGCAGCCACGTTAGACAAGGAGACGCCATGTTGTCCGATACCTGACATGAAATAAACAGCCACGATTCTGATGTTTTATTCACACAAAAACAAAAAATGCCCTTCAAACGGGGATGAAGTGTGAGATTCACAGAAACTTAACAGCCGAACACCACGTATGTTCGCTGCTACATAATTGAGTCGTGGGTTGGTAATGAGTATGTGCTGTGGAGTCATGGAAACAGGCCACCTGCCGACCGGCAAACTTCCCACAACCCACCTGTCACCAGCCATTTCTAAGGGGGGGTGGGGGATTGAAGTGGACATGGTGAATGGCAGGTCTGAATTTTAATTGACTCTGAGAGAAAAAGAAAAAGCTGCTATAACAATAACAAAAGGAATTTTAAAAAGCCTCCACTGCTGCAACAAACCCAAATTGAATATGAAATACGTCAAACAGGTCAGATATGGGCATAATTTGTTTTTTTTATTTCCTATTTTTTTGCCTGTAATGGCCAATAACATAATTTTTTCACTGAACAGTATGCATTTAATTCCCTAAAGTCAGTACTGTACCATTGCTTTTATCTCTATTCTTGCCTTTCACAATAAAGTGGCTTAAAAAGCAGCATGAACTGAACTGGAGTCTGACGTGATTGCATTTGTTTGTGGGCAGACTGTCTGACAAACTTAGAGCAAAATATTACAGCAGTGGTTCATCTTGAGTTCAAATTACAGCTTCTGCAGCATCTGTTGACTTGATAAAACAACCTGAGTGAATAAAAAAGTCTAAATAAATAAATAAAAACTGCCTAAAACTAAAACACACACTGAACACAACAAATAGTCTTATTTCTTTGGAGTTTTTTTTTTCTTTGACTACATGCAAGTGCCAATACCTGAAATGTATACTTGTGAATTCAAAGTACTGAAAAGAAGCAATAACCAAACATTTTCAACAACAATTTATGATCATTGAACTAATTTGTGAAGAAAGAAGACTGACAGTCTACAGAAATTCCAGCAGCTCCCTGAGGCTATGGTGAATCACAGCCCTGCTTTGACTTGATGTCAACATGCTCATGTGTTAACAGTGACAATGCTAACATGCTAATGGTATGAAGGTATCCTGTTAACTACGCTCACCATCTTAATATATTGTGTTAGCATGTGATCATTTGATCATCAGTACAAAACACAGAAAACAGCTGAGGCTAATGGTACACAAACATCGTCCTGAGGGGACCATGAATGTCTGTATCAAATTTCAAGGCAATGCAAAAACTCAGAGACACACTTCAAACTGAGGGTTATGGGAACTCTCTGCTGTTTCAGTGAGTTATTGTACATTTCTTTATAAAAAGCATTAAACAATCGATACTATGTCTCAGAAGCTAACTAGCTAGCTATTGTTACCTTGTTATTGTTGATTTGTGCTTGATAGTCCTGCATTTTGACGTATTTCACTCTTTTATATAATCATCAATAGCATTGGCAGCTGGTCAATGAAGGGCTCCAGGCATCAACCCACCACTCCCCAAATAAAGCTATGTTATGATCTGGCTAGGTTTAGGCACAAAAAACACGTGGTTAGGATGAGGTTGAGTGAAGTTGAGGTGATGTTCATGTTTTGGCTTAAAATACCTTTTTGGTTACCTTTTTGGTTTTTGATTATGAAAAACGCAGTGATAAGGGTGCCCCGGTGGCTCAGTTGGTGGAGCTTGTGCCCCATGTACAGAGGATTTTTCTTCACTGCATGTTACAGCCCCGGTGCTGTGGGTGTTTTTTTGTGCGTGTTGTGTTTTCTTTCACCCATTCAGGTGACGCCCTCATTCCCCCTCCTCCCCGTGAGTGCATGGATCGCACACCTGACGCTACTTGCCACTTAGGCCGTCGGGTGGTACAAAAGAGTGTGGTGGATGTCAGTGGGAGAGCGCGGCCGTGAGACGCGGGAGCGAGAGCCCGAGCTACTGCCTGAGTGATTCCAATACGACCATAGCCTTCGTGGCTTCTGATTGTTTGTTTTTGGCACAATAAAGCCATCTTGAGTTGTAATTTACTAGTTTCCTTTGGCCTCCTTTATATCCGGTTATTATAATTTACTTGTGTTACTCCCCCCATCATCCCCTAACGATCCGGGGACGTAACACTGCAGCAGCCCAGGGTTCGAGGCCGACCTGTGGCCCTTTGCTGCTTGTCATCCTCCCTCACTTTCTTCCTGTTTCCTGACATCGCTCTAAGCTTGCCTATCAATAAAAGCCATGAAAGGCTAAAAAAATACTGAAAAAAACATTCTGTACAAATGTAAATATTGTATGTAGCCTGTAGGCACGCAGAAGTTTGAACGAATGAGTAGTTTACAGGAATATTAACTTCACTTTTCTCCTGGCGACCCGGTTGATCAGACCAAGCATAATTCAGAGAGGTATGACTGATTCAAACTATTTCCCAGAAAGGTTCGACACTAGAAGGTTGTGTTGTGAATTCGTGAAGGTGACGGATTCATCAAAAGGTAAAATAATTATTATGCAGCTCTCATTAAGACCTAAGGATAAACTATTTTATACTCAAGTTAGTAAAGCTATTCAGTCTAAGTTGAGTTACAAGTCATTCATGCAACATTTCATTGAACAACATCTTGATAAAAAGAAACCCAGACGTCATTGTTTATAATCCTATTAGCTCCACTTATCAAAACACTGTCAAACAGCCTTGAGGAAAGAATCCCATCATTAAAAATGACCCGAGCCGAGAGCTAAACACACCTCGGAGAAAACGGCATTTGTTTTTCTGAAGGAAAGGAGTGTGATTTATGTATTATTCAAAGTGAGTATAAAGCGTCTTGGAAATGAAAGCCTCATGCAGATTGAGAGGTTTATCTTTACCCATTGTAGTCAGCAGCAGAAAGAAAAGACTTTACTACACAACACCTTTAAGTCTTTGCCCTCAAAGACAGTCAAAACATCAGCCCTGGCAGTGTGAGAGCCATTAACCATTTATGAAGATTTATTTGGCAGAAACAGAAGAATAACAAACGGTAGACGGTCAGGAGAGGCAAGGATACGTTTGGTTAATGTGGCCGTATTTACGACTTCAAAATCAGACAAAAACAAAAGGATTGAAACAGTCTGAGGTAAGTGGCAGAGTCTGAAAGCTCAGCAGCCTATTCAACATGTTAATGGGAAGCCTGTCCAAGACCAGGGGAGTAAAACCCGAGGATTAGCAAAACAGATGAGGACCAACTTAAGAGATTTCTCCAGGGACAGAGATCAAGACAAAGACGTTAGATCCAGAATTACACACAGAACTACTGATTATCATTGATCTAAAGCCCAATAATCAATTAATCTCACTGGTACGATTGAATAATTTAAAGCCTATTCCCCCGAGTCACACCTTAGAAAGCTTCACAATAGGGAGTAATCCTATGCAAAAGTCCAATAACTGTGCCACTATTAAGCTCTCCCCTGACTGTTCAGGGTGCTCTTAAGCCACACCAGGTCCCCCTCTCTTACAGTAAAGAAGATTTATGGCTGCTCATGTGTTACGACCTTAATATGCAAAACCCCCTCGCTCCGACAAAGCAGCAGCGCTCCTGGTTTTACAGGAGGCTTACAGCTCACGCTGTCATGATTTTACATTTTCATATTCGTCACAGCACATTATAACGATGGTAAACGATGCTGCACACAAATCAGAAATCTGAAAGGTGTGACAGGCGGAATAATGAAGTGATTACTCTTCCTTTAACATGTAATGTATTCAGTAATTCGACTCATTTAAACAATGACACATCTCTTATGGATTCAGGCTCCATATCAAGTACGTTTGTGTCTGTCTATCTGTCAGTCTCTTCATTTTCATATGAAATACTTCAGCTCATCTTTTTTGGACAGAGGTTTTCAAACTGAGAAAGGAGTTCATGGGGCTGCACACCACAGGCAAAGTTACCAACAAAACAATAGGAAGTTAGTTATTGTAGTTGGGCTGCTGATTTGGCAGCTCCCCAACACGGTCAGCAGACGCAGCAGCAGCAGCAGTTGCTGCAACACGCAGCTCATGAAGGCAATTAAAGGTTCCCTATTGAGCTGTAGACTTAACTTTCTTTCTATCAGAGGGTCTGAGTTTTGTTGGCAAGGAAACTCGCTCTGAGGCATAACTTGGTCAAACCTATACACACAGACATACACCAAGGATATCATTAGTTCTGGGTCTGTCCGGGGTTCTCCTTCTAGTTGATTATACCCAGAAAACCTCCAAAGGACTGTGTCAATGAGGCATTCTCATCAGATGCCTAAACCACCTCAGCTGGCCCCTTTCTACTCGAGGAGCAGCGGCTGCAGATGTCTGAGCTCCTCACCCGTTCTCTGAGGTTGAGCCCAGTAACCCTACAGAGGAAATTCATTTTGGTCGTTTGTAGCCACAGTCATTCAAATCACTGAAATCATTCTTTCAGTCGCCACCCAGAGCTCATCACCACAGGTGAGGATTGGAACATAAATCAACTGGTAGAGCGAAAACTTCTGCTTTCGCCTCAACTTCCTCTTAACGACGATGGTCTGCAACAACGCACGTCTTACTGCGAGGGCCGCAAAAAAACACCTGTGTTTTTCACACCCATTTTCCCTTCATTTGAGAACAAGTACCCATGATACTTAGGGGAACAGCCCCAGCCCAGAGGCTGCAATCCTTTGTTTTCAGACAGAGAACAATGGCTGACTTTCATCCCACCCCTGGTTTGTGCTGGAGGTCACAGATAGAGTACACCAACAGAAACACATCATCTGCATAAAAGCAGAGACGCAATTATGATCCCAAATCCTAAACCCAACTCTCTCTTCACCACTGCTGTGCCTTAAGATCCTGTCCATGAATATCACAGACAACTCTGGTGTTGTCCCAAAGCATTGTAGGAACTGCAGATCCAAGATTTTTGTCTTTACTAATTAGTGTACAGATTTAGATATTCCAAACATTCATTATGAATAACTTAGTAACTTGCATAAAGTCAATAAAATGCTGCCAAATCACTGCGAGATAAGAATTGTTTTCTATATTGGTGGATTCATTTAAAAAATCATTTCTTATTGCCAAGTTTCGGTTTCTTAAAACCTGAATATCTGGTGTTTTTTTCAAATGACATTTATCACTGATAAGAAGATTCAGTGCTTGACTACAAAAAGTAAGAAAAAAGATGAGCAGATTAATCAAGAAAATTCAAATGACAATTCTATTCTTAGCTACGTTATAAAGAGAACATGCTGTTCTTTCACTTAATTGTACTTTTCATAGTTAGGTTTTTATGTGAGTACTTCCTCCACTGTTGCATATGAGGTTTAAATAAAAATGTAAAATAAGATAGCAGACTTTTAAAAAATGTCCCTCATTCTGTAACAAAATGAACCCTGGAATGTGAGCAAGCTGAACAGAATTTACATTTTGGACCTAAACTTCATACTGGATACATTTCAGCGATTTTAACTATATAGCTATATTTTGCAGAGTACAATGTGGTATAAATTTAAGTAAGGCATACATCAACATTAGTGAGACCTGAAAGGCTCCGGATCTTTGAGAGCTGCATTGAAAGCTGACCAGAAAGTAAACCGTCTAATTTCACACGGCTCTGCAGACAAGTAATAAAAAGCGATACTGGAAGTGTCTCACTGGGATTACCATGATTTGTGTGTCAGTGCTTTTAAAAATTGAAAACAAAATGTGGAGCAGTAATGCGCTGCCTTAGCTGATTGAAAAGAGGCCGGAAAGCCGGTATTTGTCAGGCAAAGCAAACTGCAGCATTATTATTTGTCTGAGAAACTCTTGAGGACCGGCGTCACTCTGTTGGGGGAGATGAGATGAGATGAGAGTTTGACAATTTTACAAGCAGACGTTTATGCCGCTGCCAAGAGGTGATTGGTTCCCTTTTCACACAGCGCTGTACAAGTATAATCTGAAGTGACTAGTTCACATCCAATTTAGAGCTGAACGTATAACAGAGCATCACTGACAGGATGCATTACAGCTGATGCAGCGCGGAGCATCATGGCTGCACTCATTCTTCTTTCTTAAGACACTGATAGGACATCCATCTTTGTCCTGCTGCTCACACCAGTAAAAGCATTACTTGACATCACATCACGTTGTCTCGAATTATGCAGCAGGCTGCTCGTCTTGCATTTTATGTTTTGGTCTGTTTTGCAGATTATGTGATTGTGATCCCACGGTGCAGCAAGCGTAAAGAAACACATCTTTAAGCAGCCTGAAACATCAGAAAAAAGCTTGTTTAAGTCAGAAGGTGTTAAGAGGATCTATGAGACATGTAGCAGAGCAAGTTATCTGCTCTGTCAGAAGACTTTGAATTCTGTACCTGCTGCTGTTAAAATGTCAAACGGCGGCTAGGGAAAAGAAGAAGAAGAGGGGGAGAAACTGAAACAGAGACTGGGAGGAGGAGGAGAGCGAGGCCATCTGGAGATCTGATTATTGTGAACCACTCGTATTGCGGGAAATTCACATGACTGATCTGTTTGCTTTTCATTCTGTTGTATTATACTTTGCACTGCACACACCAGTTGATTTTAATAACATTCATCAGTTGATTTATGTTATTCATTTGCATTTTATGCAATTATTTTTATACTTTCATATATTAGAAATGAAACAATGATTGTCATGATTTTAGTCTTTAAAATGTTAAGAGGACATGAACAACTTTGAAATCAAAATCAAATCAGAATTTTTGGGCCAGGCCATTCAGGCCATTTTGTTACTGATTCCAAGCAAGGGAGCAGCGTACTTAAATGCCCTTTTTTAAATTACAGTACAAACTTTTGGGGCAGTTCTGTCCTTGGAGCGAAGACAACAACTTCCCCTACTTTTTTAAAGGATGTAGTTCTGTAGGTTGGATGGATCCAAAGCAAGTAAATCCTTGTAAAAAAGTCTATGACAATGAGTAGACGAGATTAATGTGGTAAAAAATACCAAAATATCAATACATATCGATACTGAATATTAAAAATGGTTAAATTCAATTTGTTTACTTTATTTGTCCCTGGGGGGCAATTTAAGGCACATGGAGTAGTTGGTCACAGACACAAACAAGTCAGCATGTTAAAACAAGTCAGTACTTGGAAAAGATAAATACGAATCAAACAATGATTCAAATAAATAAACTAAATCAGATAGTTATGGGACGGCTGTAGCTCAGTGGGTAGAGCCCTTCGTTTGTTCGTTTTGTAGCTCAGTGGGTAGAGCCAATCGACTAGTGATCGGAAGGTCGCTGATTCGAATCCAGGCTCCCCTGGGTGGAACTGAGCTAGATGTCAAAGTATCCTTGAGCAAGATACTGAACCCCAAAATTGCTCCTGATGTGCAGTTGGCACCTTGTGTGGCACCCTCAGTAAGGGTCCTGCGATGAGCTGGTGACTCATCCAGGGTGTACCCTGGCCTTCGCCCATAGAGTTAACTGGGATTGGCTCCAGTAACCCCCTGAAAAAGGGGTTAACATCCCCGCAACCCTCACGGATAAAGTGGAAAAGAAAACGAGACGAGACGAGACAAGATATTTACAGTATTTACATGAGGTGCAAAGTAGCACTGAGGTAGGATGGGTTGTGCATGAAGAAGCAGCAGCAGCAAGTTATGCCTCCAATGTTTAATCTTCGATACTTCAGTGCTAGCTGGGTTTTTTGTT
>OMLP01044646.1:18825-35784 GCA_900302685.1 Spondyliosoma cantharus
CTTGAGCAAGATACTGAACCCCAAAATTGCTCCTGATGTGCAGTTGGCACCTTGTGTGGCACCCTCAGTAAGGGTCCTGCGATGAGCTGGTGACTCATCCAGGGTGTACCCTGGCCTTCGCCCATAGAGTTAACTGGGATTGGCTCCAGTAACCCCCTGAAAAAGGGGTTAACATCCCCGCAACCCTCACGGATAAAGTGGAAAAGAAAACGACGAGACAAGATATTTACAGTATTTACATGAGGTGCAAAGTAGCACTGAGGTAGGATGGGTTGTGCATGAAGAAGCAGCAGCAGCAAGTTATGCCTCCAATGTTTAATCTTCGATACTTCAGTGCTAGCTGGGTTTTTTGTTTTCCTCTCTACTCCAACAGCATAACGATACATACACAGCTGTAGTGCCCACACAGTACACAAGCCTTGTTATATTCAACTTTTTATAAAAATCTGATTAGTTTTTTATGCCTACAATGTTTACATTTTTCCCTTTGGTATCGAAAATGGTATCAGACTTGTATCAACGTTCGAAATTCCAGTTTCGTGACGAACCAGCTAACTTTCATACAAAGACTAATGGTGAGCAAGGCTGTTGTGCGTGGGCATTGCGAAGACGCATGCATTTATGAGATCACCAGAGTCCAGCACAGACATATAGATGGCCTCAAAAGAAAAGGAGGACTTGATACTAAAATAGAAAACCAATTTCAGAATCAGTCTTTTTCATCAGTGAAGCTGAAATGAGAGAGACAGAGAGAAAGAATCATCAATAGATGTACTGAGCCACACTCGGTCTCAGATCCCTTGAAAGTGGTCATTGACGGAAGATTAAGTGACTTAGATTATACATTAGAAAACATCATGAGTTTTTGTTTTGTCAGCATTCAAAACAAGATTTAAATCACACAGAGTACGTTGTTCCGTATTAAAAGTTGTAGCTGACAAAGAACCAGATTTTATGTCGGCCTGGAGCCGTACATCACAGTAAAATGTGTGCCTTTGAACCATTTTACTGAATAAAGATGATGCAAAATTTCAGTATAAACAAATGCATGTATTTAGTTGTAAATGATTACTATTCTTGTTGTTTAAGCTCTTCTTAATAGCCTAGTTTATGTTCTAATGCATCTATTCAGTATCTTTTCTCCATCTAATCCCTATTACTGTTTGCTGCTACCGCCACATAATTTCCCAACAGAGCCAAATAAAGTTTCATCTTATCCTCTCGTGTCTTTAAGGACAATATAGCCCTTTAAAGGACAAACATTACTCTTGTTAACAGCATAAATAGGCAAGAAACTATCTTCGTGACGGTGGTGCAGAGACATATTCTTAACACACTCTGACACACCACGGAGCCTGGTGTTATGAGGCTATTTCATCTCTTTAGCCTGTTATTTTTCTGAAGCCACAGAGGCATTTGATCTAATAAGGCTTATTAGATGGGCTTGGGTTGCTACATGACTAGCGAAGCAGGTGTGTGTTTGGGAGATTTCGCCCAGTGGAGCTTATTCAATCAGGTGCTGCAAAGCAGAACAGAAAATGCATTTACTGCTTTTGTGGCTGCAGGCTAACCATCATGTCTACCTGCCGATATTGTCCAGCTGGAAGAATAACTGTGATTTTGTTAGCTTCCATCGCATAGACGAGACTTGATTCAAATATGCCACAGAGCAGAGACGGCAACATAAATGAGGGGATGACTAAAGGTATCATCTTGTCTGACAAAGTTGTCGGTGATGTGAAGAAGCCACTGGTCGATTTTCGTAACACAGCTTTTATTGAACAATTATTCATTTCAGCAAGAAAAAAGGATAAGACAAACATATGGGAAGAAAGTATGTAAAATTATTAAGCTATGTGGACTCACTTGTGTAGACTGTGTAGTTGTGTAAATCTTTTAACTTACTGTGTGGGCCATACTACAAAGAAGTGTAGTTACAAGCAGGTAATCTTGATTACCTCGATGTAAACAATCTTTTTCAGCACTGATGACTATGTCATTGGCTGGATTTGTCAACAGATCATCGACATTATGCCCATGATCTCCTTTAAACTCTTTTTTAAAAGACTGGTATTTTACTAGAGCAGCTTCCCTTTACCCTTTTGGCTTTGTGCAGGCAAGGGTTAGCCTAATATTTAACAGAAATAAAGAGTTCAACAACAAATACCACCCTTCAGGGACTCAACAATACACAAGAAAAAGATTAAAATTCGGTTTGACAAAAAAGTCTGGTTTCTCAAATCTGTCCCCAGTAAAACCCTCTTCCCACAAAAATCAATAAAGGATCCCCGATAAAGAAAATAAACCAGGAATCCCTGATGTGTCAGAATGTTCAACGTAAGGTTATGATGCTCTGCCAACCCAATCACTAGTGCAAACCACAAATGACTGAACGTTTCTTTATCTTGCAACTTTTCCATTTGTTTATGTTGAATTTTCAACACTGTGCTTATTCTCCGTTGAGTTAGGGTTAGGAAAACATTACAGTTTGGTTCATTTGCAACATTCACGGATCGAGATGATCTGACTTCCAGAGGAAAATAGCTAGTGTGGCTCTGCTGGTTTGCAGAAACGTCAACTGCTAACGTAATATCTGGGCAACTGGGCTGTGTTTTCCTCAACCTAACCAAACTGCAACCGTACAAAAATTAAGTTGTTTTGGTGTGAGGATGTGTTGCTTATTTCCTTGGTGAAAGTCCCATGACACAATAGTTTTTATAACTACTGACTGAGTGATTTTTGTTTTAAAATGTACAATTATAATACATAGAGCCAGGGAATAAAAATACCCTCTAACACAGATGGAAGATAAAAGGATTTTTGCCTTTTTGAAATGCCAAATGGAAACCCAACACCCCTCCTCCGCTGATGGTTTTGCCACATCTTCAGAGTGTCATTACACCATTAGGACATAAATGCAAATGGACTTTAAGGAAGACTGCACTTCGCCTTCAGCTTGACAATTTGCTTCACTCCCTCCAACTACCGCCTCGCTTCTCTCTCAGACGGGGTCATGAGAACACAGAAAATGACGAGCCGCTCATCCCCTCCTCCTTTGAGAGCGAACACTGTGATGACTTCCTCGTTCTTCTGAATTGACCAGTTTTGACCTAACGAACAGCCGCCCAGAACGCCGGCTTATTTGTGTTCCGGCATTTCCAGTGGCTTCATTTAATAAGATAATTTCACAGCAATTACAAGGTTTCAACACAGAAATGTAATGTCATTACACGCTTGCTCAGTGACAAATTCTTGGTATGGATGGAGAGCAACACGCTCCTGCTGATTTTTTTAGTGCGTGTACAGAGGGAATCACTGCTTCATGTGTAGAGATACACAATGAATCCTCCCGCTGTCTTTTCTCTTTAAACGGCTCGTCGTGATAAGCATGAAATTACAGTTCTGTGGTGATGCTGCAAACACTGTGTTTCAATCTCCTACATGAGCCGAAAGCAACAATCCCTCTATCTTTTTTCTTCTTCTCGTCACATCCAATACACAAAGCAATTACAGATACAGCCACGTACCGCACGGCCTGTAAACAAAAGCTGTGCACTGGTGGGGAGTCATTTGACATTGAAGCTCTCCATCACATCAGGACCCAGATTGCATCAACAGAAGTTCAACGATCAAGCTCTCTGTCACATTCCTTTACTTTGTGTTACCAATATTTCACTGTCAGACAGCTATTTTCAGCTGCTTTGTATGGACTATCAGGCACTTTAAGGCTGAATGAAAAAAAAAATCTCAAAAAAAATCTATACCAAGTCAGTTAATCTTATAGAAGCTCATTTCCACCAGTTAAGGAAAAAATAAATTAGATGAAAATTAAGCTTGATAAAAAAAAAATTAAAAAAAGTACTCCCATGGTAGGTCATAATCATGAGGTAAAAAGTCTAAACGCATCTCATAATTTGGATTTTTTACCTCATCAATGACTTTCAATATTGTAATTTAATGAATCTAATCTAAATAATTATATCTTTTAACATGGGATTTTTTTCTTTTCATCAAGGCAAATTTTCCACCAATTTTTTTTCTTAAACCAGGGAAAATGGCTTCCGTTGTAATCTCAAGCAAAGTATTTGAAATCAGCAGAATGTCATATGATTTCCCCCTTTCCTCAAAAAACGTTAGGTCCATCTCAGTAATTTGAATAATAGTCTCAGTAAGTGTTCAGGGTAGAGACTGAATTCAATAGTAAGCGTCATTTGTTTTCATTATTATCAAAGAAACAACCTTGAGCTTAAAAAGACACAAAGCACGTTTCTAATGTACTACACAACCGAGTTTAAACTGTCGAGCATTGCATGCTGGGAGGTCTAAATACTAAAATGATGACTGTCTTTAAAAACTTAATTTAGTTGTTTTTCATACTCAGTACATTAATGTGACTCATTATTTCACGTCAAACAAAACAACTCAACCCTGTTTTGGCACTGCTGGTAATGGTAAGTAGGCAGGTTTTGATACTTGATGATCTAGTTAAAAAAAAAATGGCAATTTTGAACTGCATCACTCTTCCTCTTCACATTCTTGCCTCCCCCATCAGCGGGATCTTTTTCTTTAGCAGTGCAGAGTTTCTGCAGTAATTGCAGTTGTTCCCCGTTACCTTGAGATAGTGACCAGAGAAAACGATGCCTCTGCCTGCTTTTGTTGCACAATGGCAGACAGAATTCCTTTGCACATTAGCAACCTTCATTTTTCCAGGAAAAATCCAGCCCAGTGGTGGACCGAACAATACAGGGAACGTGAGGTTAATAGGGAACCAATCTATACATCATCTTTCTGCAGCCATTACACTGTGAAATCAGTATTTACTTCAGCAGAATGATAAGTCAAGGCAGACAAGTTCTCTATTGCCTGTTTAAACAAAAGATTAGCTGATTGCACTATGATATATGATGCTTTAATAGTTATTATGTTGCCATGCGTAAACCAGAAATACTCCCTCATTCCAAGACAATCCCTATGGGTGCTTCCTCCTCTCCTCCAATTCATTCTCTATGGAGCACCTCCAGGCTCTCCTAACGTCTCAGGTCTGCAACACTTGACTCTTGTAAAGAATCTGTTCACATTCACAAATATTGAACAGAATCTCTTGAGCTGTTGAACTGAACGGTGTTTTCATTTTTCAGACCCAAAACTATTTTAGGCTGAGTAAGTGCTGTTGACTGCCAGAGGTACTTATACTCATATGAAGTGGACAGCCGGAGATTATGAAGCATGATTACACAGCCATGACATTCACGCTAATAAAAACAGATTAAAATAAAATTTGCCACATATTTGGCGAGTGGAACATCTGCTATTGGTTCATCTACGATTAGAGTGACTCACCCCTGATGATGAATTGCAGATGAAATATCCATTTTTGGTTCTTTCGTCAGACTGTTACTCAACCCCGGAGCACTAGTGAGCCCTTTGAGGATAATTTGTGTTTGTGTCACTTTTTTGACGTCCGGTTTGTTCTGGTCCAGTCTGAAAACTAATTTCTAAAAAAGCCCTTCTGTACACGTCACTTTACAGATTTTGCTGCCACATTCATGACTTCTTATTTCCGACTTCTCAACAGGAGTTAATTTAGACTAGAGACAGATGTGACACCATAAAATATTGTAGGTAACAACTGGTGATCTAATTTCATGCTGGATGCATCTGAGAATGACAGAGTAATGTGAGCTGGAGTACACAGAGGTAAATGAGCCATGTCTAAATGGCACCTGTGTTCTCCTCAAGTGAAAGGTCACATGTGGAGTTTCTGACATCGAGTCACTCCTTCAAGTAAAGTTTTGACAAGCAGATATTGTTTGTATCTTGTGCTCAACTGTGCATCATAATATATGACCATCAACACATCGATTCCTTATAAAATTAAAGTAATGATAGACATAAAATGCTGAAGAGTCTGTAGGGTGGGAAAAGACCACATGAATGAATGGGTACTCACAGGTGAAAAAAAAAATTGCCCTCACTTACTCACGCTATCAGAAACAGGACTGTGAAAACACATATCCACACAAACCCAAGTACACACACGTGCTATGGAGGAGCAGCTGGCTGGGAAGCAGAGAGCCGGGTCACACAGGCCCAGGTGGCAACGCTGTAAAGTGACACTGTGATTTAAGTCCTGTGTCGTCGTGAGGCCCGTTATCTACCGCTGGTAACAGGGCCACGCCGATACGGTCCGACAGCCAACGACTGCAGCTCAGGAGGTAGCACTGATGACGGATAGGTTCAGCCCGTGCAACTTCCAGCCGCAGTGCGCAATTACATGAATCATATGTTTAAGCGGCTGCCAAATGCATTTACATCCAAGGCTGTGGTCAGACTTTGTTTTGGCTCCTGTTGGATGTTGCTTTGAAAATGTCCTGCCTGTTTCTTTTAGATTATGTCTTTGCTTTTTGTTTGCACGGTTCATTGAAGAGGAGGATGGATGGATGGGGTGAAATAGGAGGATGACAAGCCCTGACCGTCCTCGTCCGCGTTTGAACCCCAGAAGTAACTGTGATGTTGTGCCTTAAACAGCTGAGTCATCACAATACACCTCTCGTTGTTTGAAAAACATTTTTCCTGACAGCAGACAAACTTTCACCCACAGTATCCTGAGTATATACTGATGTTGAGTCTGTGACACATTATTGTTATCAAGAAGACCCTCTCAACTCTTATTCCATGTGGCACAATAATAATGTATAGTGTGTACTGTATACAAATATTCATAGTGTTCTTGTTGGTAATGAGTCCACCAGTTATAGGAGAGCAATGCTAAGAAAAACTGAACTTAATGAACCAAAACTATGGGAGCCTGGCAACAAATTAACAAAATAATAGGGGGAGTCTGAGCCAGACACAGCCCTTAAAACAAGACTACCAAACTTCCATCCTGAATAGGAAAGAAATATGTGGCAGTGCCTAATCGCTTGATTAGGAGTTACATTACTGGAGGCAATTAATTAGATTACATGCATCTTCCTCTGGAGCCACAAAGGGCTTTACACTACTTTTTTGCAACACACTTTAAGTTACCCTTTAAATAAAATGTCCCCACCTCCGTCCAGAAATGGCCGCGCTTCCTGGCAGACCCTTTATGTGTGCTTTTAAATTACTGGAGAGACGGTCACTCGGTCGACTGCCGAGTCATTCAGTCATCGCTTCACTGCGCCTGATCAGCAAGTCGAAGCTGAGGCGGTGCATCTCCTAGGCTGCTCGAGGCAATCTGGATAATTAGAGTTGTGTTCAATCACTGCTCCATCTCCACCAAGCTGATGATTATCCGATGCACTATGCAGCAAGCACTGACAGTAAAACAGTGAACAAACACACACAAATGACAGGGTAAAGGCGGACAAGCTGCTCCAGTAAGAGTTGGTGAAAGTGTTTCAAGTGTGTTAGGTTGCTGTTGACTTTGAGATATTAATGAGTGTAGTTTTCATGGATAAGCTGAGAAAATAAAATGTATATTTTAAGATTTTTGAACGTGTTACATCACTGTGGACTTTGTGGTTTAAAAGCTGTTACCACGGACACATTTATCAACTCTTAATACTTGAATACGTGCAGCCAAGTGCCAGACAAACACAATGATGGACAGGCAGACAAACTGACATACAGACAAACCTCTTAGCGCTCATCACATATGCATTAGATGCGGTTCGTTGTTCACACCTCGACTTCGGTCCCAGTTACCAATCAGTAATGATTGAGGCACCGCATCACTCCCAGGAGCATTATGTCCTGTAATGAGATTCTTCTCCCCGGGCATACTTCCCTAATCCCATGTCTCTATCTGTTCTTTGTGGGCCTTTTGAACAGCTGAGCCCGGCTGAACATCGACGCTCTACATGAAATTCGTTGTTAACCCTGCCATCCTGAATAAGAGCGAGACAATGGAGCTGAAATGGAATGGATGCTGCGCCTATTACAGAACATGTTAATCCTCTTAAGAAGTTAAGAGAGGTCTTGATGACATGTGGGAGAGACAGGAGTGTACAGCTCGGTGGAAATGAGCAGAGGCTAGTCTGAAAAATGAGGTTCGTCCGGAACAATAGGGAGCCTGGAGCCTGGTTTTCATAGTCATTAACCTGCAATTCTCTTTGGGGAATTGATAGAGAAAGGAATTGTTGGGCTGCTCTGTCTTTAAATAACAGAGAGCAATTTTAGCATACGTTGTTGGCAAACATCTCAGGCAAAGACAACATTCCAACATTCCAGGTTATCTTGTAATGATCTCTAGCTTGAATAATTTTACCGTTTTTGCACATTTAAAATGCGCCAAGACGCTGTCAAAGAAGTTGTGAGACTGGCTGCAGCTTGGGTGTTTAGAAAGACAGCCAGCATCATGCTACCTCATTAACCAGACTTTCCCCAGACCGGCATTTGGCTGATGTCTATAACCCAAGCAGCACATGCTTCTGAGGCTCCTCATAAAAGCTTCTCTTTAGAGAATGGCCTCCAGTGCTGTGTAGAGCCCTTCAGAGGGAAAGTTAAGTAACTCACTTTGATAAAGCCTCATGAAAGGGAGGATTTGAGACGAGCAAAGCACAGAGCATTGAGCAGACCATCAGCGTCGATAAAGTCGATATTATAGCGGCAAGGAGAAAAGTGAATGTCAAAGTGCTGAGTGATGAAATTATCAGAGAGGAAAAACTGGAGGTCCGCTGTGAAATGTAATGATGCTGTTGCAAACAAATGAAGACTGCGGTCTGACTCACCTGTCTTTCCCTGTCTCCTTCTTGAAGACCATGTCACAGTAGTTCATCCTGTCCTCTGTGGTGACGTAGATACGTGCATGAGGGTAGTTCTCCGCCGCCTGCCGCAGCATGTTGTACACGATCCCCTTCCCATCCTTCCTCATGTTTCGTAGCGGCCCCCACACAACGTAGACGGTGTCGTTGCCCTGGCCGAAGAAGTACTGGGGCTTCTGCAGCAGAAGGGGGACGCTGGTGTGCGAGACGACTCTCAGCGTGGTCCGCTGGCCCACGTCGTGTTCAAAGCCCCGCGTGGGCGCGTTGTTCATCCGCCAGATGCAGGGAGAGCGGTCGATCTGCGGGCCGGCAGCCTGGCCCAACATCTGTCCAGAGCTAGACACGATGCTGCAGAGCTCACAGTGCAGCTTGAGAGGCTGGAGGAGAGGAAGACAGTAAGATACAACAATTAGTCATGATTATAATTATTAATCACGTCTCCAGTCAATAGAGACAAGTTTAAGTTATGTCTCGCAATGTCGGGGAGAGTCTCAAGTTAAGTCTAAAACTGTCAGAGACAGGTCCAACTCAAGTGTCAGGTGAAAGTCAAGAGTCCAACTCAAGTCTCAAGTTCTAGTGAATCAAGAGATATTCCTTCAAGTCTCAGGTCCATGTCAACTCTCAAGAAAAGTACAACCAATCCAAGTCAAGTCTCAGATAGATGTCCATCATGACAAGTTCAAGTAAAATCTCAAATGTATGGCAACAGGACTAAGTCAGGTCTAGGTTCAAAGTCAATAAAGAATTGAAGGAGATGGGAAAAAGTCAAGTCTCAGATAGAAGTCAATAAAAACAAGTTCAACTCAAGTCAAAGATTGATGCCAATTCAGCTCAATTTCATGACAAGTTTCAAGTTAAAGTCAATCAAAACAAGAGTAGGTAGGTAGGAATCAGGTTCACAGCCGAGGTAAAGTTTTATGTTCAGTCACGTTCGCTGACTTCCTTCCTCATTCTCTGGCGAGTCATCTGGTGTTTACACAGAAATTAAAGCAACATAGTTAAAACCACAACTCAACAAAATATATACAACACTGTCATCTTTAGACATTTTGATGCAGAAATGTTACATATTATACATTTAATTTAAATCAATTCAGATCAATAATGAATGTCAACCTCTGAGTTTATTTTTCTTCTTCAATATATTGCATCTCATGTTGTTTCATCTTGTGATTTTATAGTTTGTGATTTACTTTATACGTGTACAATAATAACATTAAAGTGAGGTTTTGGCGAGGGGCCTTGTGTGATCAGAGGATAAAATAAAATGGATTTGGTTTATGATTTATAAAAACAATTCATCAAGGTTTTTACGGCCCATAATTTTCATTTCTTTTCTAAGATTAATGTCACTGAGCCCAGGACCAACACTGATTAAGTTAATTGAATGCGGGAACTCAGAGGTTACACCGGAGTCTGAATGTGACAATGCAGATTAAAGAAGCCGAGGAGTTGCATCATTTATCTTACTATATATTTTTAATACGTCTTATTATACTTTACTGGAGCGAGGGGATTTGTAATGATTTGTAATGTAATCTTCAATAATAGCTCTTAGCCATGCTTTGCCAAAAGAGGAGGAAAGCCCTCTCTGAATCCGAAATGGGAGATTTAACTAATTGAAGCTAATATGCTTGGTTTGTTTTGATGAGATTAAGCTTACTTAAGTGAATGAATGCAAGAGAAAGTTAGAAAAGAAAAACCATTGTATCATGACTAAGCCCTGTTTGATCATTTGCTTAATGGAGAATAACTGTATTGTCACTGGTTTGCATACAAATTGCATTTGCGCTGCTTTCCGGGCGACTGTTTAGGCAGCGAACATGAAACTCTCTCTTGAATGTTCGGCATCTAATCAACAAACGAGAGATTTAGTGTGCAAACACAATCCCACAAGTAAATTCTATTATGAAAACTTGGCTTATCGCCACTCGTATGACTCACTGTTGTGCATACATAAGATCGACTGCTTGGAAAGGAAATTAAAAACGGTGTTGGTTTTATTTCTTATGAGACATAATTATTCCATGACTTTCTCCAACAGAGCTACCTGCTATTGCTTTTTCTCTCGTGTATGGAGTCAGTCATGTGTTGTGAAATGATCTCTGGACCTGAGCTGGTAGCTCTCCATTTACTGGCTGGTTGAGACACACATCAGCGTAGCCTTGAGCTGTCAGCAGCTCGTCCATCATCGCCCGCTCCCTTCAGTCCAGCTCATAACTCCATCACGCCTTTCAGCACACACAGATTGGTTGAACTCAGTGGGGAACACTGGCTGGCTAAATGCATGTGAGACACACGAGTTTGTAACTGTGAACCTACCAGCGAAGAGCCCCTGAGCAAGGCATGACATACATACAAACATAGGAAGGTTGTACTTCCAGCATTAATTAAGGTTATTTTAACAACAAAAATTTTAACTGCAGTGCACATTAAACGCTTAAAAAAAATAAATAATCACATTTACATGCACTGACGAAGTGTGTAACACCTCGTCTAACAACTAAAAACCCTACTGGACAATTTTCATTTACAATACAGGACTAGAATCTAGCTCTTAACAAATCTCTGAGCGCTACGTCCTGTAAATCAATAAAATGTTATGGCCTCTTCATCCTCTCAGCTGTGATTTATGCTTCAGTTTAACGGTCGTGATGTGTCAGTGTAGCATCCTGTAATCGCAAACAGAGTGCACTTTTATAATCCCAATAATTTTGGCACTCAGTGGTGAGTACAAAATCTACTCAAAGCCTCAGATTTTAATGCACGAGTGTGTTAAAAATAAAGTGGGTTATTTACAAAAGCAGGCTTAATGCGGGGAACACGGTCATCATTGAATTATAGCACTGGGATGTGAACTTAACCTTGGCATTCATTAAAATGCTCTAAAACACGATTAATTAAGAAGCAATAATTATTACATTAACGTGCCAAGTCCCAGTGTAAGGAGCCTCCCTGGCACTTTAAAATTCATTGATTAGCTGTAGCTGTCTGCACGGAAGAAAGTGATTCATTCCAAATGCTCGTCTTGGGGCACGAACATTATACTTAAGAAGAAAAATACAGTTCATGTCTGAAACCAAATATTGGAAAATAAACTGCAGCACATGCTTAGTTTCTAGTCATGCTAGTGGCATGGCTCTAGATGCTGCCTGTTGGTCAGTTCATCGCTTTAGCCCAGACTGAAGCATTATCTCTGGTGCAATCATCGGTTCAATTTCCCTTTTGTTCAGTACTTCAGTTTCCGACCAAATGCCTTCAAAACCATTGACAGAGTGCTGCTCTTAGTTTTGTTCTTGTTTCACTGTTTTAACTATAACAGCATTTTAAAGCAGGAGTTAAAACTTTGCAAGTTTTAATACCGTGGTCTGAGTGAATACTATATTCTGATTCTGGCGCTATGGCCTGTATCTACAAAGAGCGGCATCAGCTGGCTGCAGAAACTTCGATGCTTGAAATAGGTTAAAGAGAAAGGAAAAGTCTGAATATCAGCACAACACGAAGTCCAGTCCTCCTCCCATCCTCTGACTGAACTGTCCATAACAAGTACTGGGCAACTCATAAATGAGGTGAGTAACCCTGTTTGATTTTAAAAAGCTGGGGAAACTGACCTCATGTGTGTTTATACCCCACTACAGCCTGCTTCACTGTCCGATTTATTCCTTACATAACATTTGACGCATTACACACCACTAAGTACCACAAGTAAAGTTTGTAACACAGAAATCACATTTTTGCCATAGAGATTGTTTACACCCAGTCACAGACACACGTAACTGTTGAGTAGCTAACTGAGCCAACAGTCTGTTAGCCTGCTAATCCATTCAGATGAAGATGAGGATGAAGTATGGCTGACGTATCTGACCTGACGATCATTATTATCAAACTAGTAATAATTGGGAATCTGGGAATCTGGGAAGAAACACAATTTAAATAAACGCAAAATTAAGTTAAAGTCAATGATCAACAAACACCAGTTGTGTCAGAATAATCCTCCTTATATCCTGCTCATTTCATTCTGTATGAGTACTACTCTGAGGCTGTGTCTAAAACCATTACTTCACTCACTCATTCACTGCTCGTGGGGAGGCGAGCCCCGGCATTAGAAGAGCTAAATCCCAGCAAAAGAAAAACTGGAGGGGCTTTTCCACAGACATGTGCTGGCTGGGCTGGACATGGTTTTGCACAGCAAGTACAACAGGCCTTCTTGCTTGAGGGGTTTTAACTAATGAAGCACTTCTCTTGAATAGCGACTGTGAACACTTTTCCTCCCTGCTGTATTAAAAAGAAAAATTTAATCAAACATGTTGCTTATTAGTTCTTCACAATGAAAGTCCCCTGTTATTTATTTCATTATTTAAAAGTTTTTACTATGAAGCAGCAAAATCAGCAAATGTTTGGTTTTCATCAGCAGTAACTTAACACAGCTCCCTGAACAGCTGAAAGTGAACATGATGAAACAGTAAAATAAAGCAGAAATTGGAAAGTGCAAACAGGGACACAAGAGAGGAACTGAAGAGATATCGTTGAGAAGCTAAAAAAGTCCTGAGAGCTGAACACACAGAGACTTTTAAAAGACTCCTTTCTCTCTGGTCTCCTGCGCAGACATGAGTCTCACAATCGCAACAAATGTTTGTCGAAGGGGAATCGGGGGTCGTCACAGGTTGGCTGTGGTCACGAGACATCAACGCAGCCCCCTTGGAGGCAGGGTGGGTGCGTCTCAACTCGGCTCAATTAAAGTAGTAATGGATAAGCCAATCAGTGCAACGTGATTTGTCTCAGCGCTGCCAAATGTGCTACTAGAGAAGCCCTGCGAGGGCTCTTAGCTTTGATGTTTTACTGTTAGCAACGAGTGTAGGTTGCTGGCTCAGAGGTGGTTGTTTCCTAGAGGCAGGGATTGTTTGAAATGCTTATTTGGGAAGTTACATTGCAGCTCATGAAGCTAGAGTGACTTTCTCTTGACATAGTTTATTGCTTTTGATAGGACGGCGCTGCAGTTTCCTACCAACTGATTTACATATCACTAAAGTCTTTATTGGCTCAAGTTTCATTGTGTGAAAGTAGCTGATTGTTATACTAAAGACTTACAATCACAGATCCACAAATCAATCTAAAAATAGAAGCAATTTTCCCCTCCTCCTGGCTATTGTTTATGTTTCAAAAGGCTGGGATTTAACATTTTCAGGTCTAAATGAAAATATTGAGTTTGTGTTTCAGTGTGTGATAGGCAAGGGGCATGAATGTAAAGTGCCACAAGACAAATGTTTTCTATTTCCCCTGAAAAAAGCAGAGTGGGGACGATTTATCACACCTGGAGGCAGACTCAATCAAATGAGGAAAATAAGTCCAGCCATTCCCATGCTACCGGGGTTATGCATTATACATGCTTGCGAGAGGTTTATAACACCTCAAATGACACCTCACTGTGGATCATGTAAGATTGCCTCACCATCCAGGAGAAATATGGTGCTTCTTAAGGTGTTGCTGTGTGCTTAACAGAGGCTGACAGCTCACACAGCAGGGCGTTCACTCCGGACCTAATCATTTACGACAACCAGCACTGGAGTATCACCTTGACCAGACCTCCACAATTGTGTCCATCCTTTGTCAGAAACATCCAGGAGCGTACAGAACTCTTTTGACGCTCAAGCCGATCACTGCCCCTTCTGATTTGCTATAGAGCGTTCCCAGGTTGGGGCATTTGATCTGAAAAGAGGCCTAATTCTGCTGAAGCTGCCAGCCTTGCCTATGATTTGCATAAATCTCCATGGGGAGAGGGCAGTGATTTAAGCAGGCTTGTCTGGAGGCAAAAGAAGGTGCAGACGTAGAGATTGGTGTTAGATGTGATTGCCTCTGGGCCCGTGTTGTGCGGAATCAAACCCTCCGGAGGCAGCGGATGACGCTCCGCATTAATCTGCCAATATCAGCCCGCTGAATATAAGGCATCCACTTCTCATGAAGGAGCAACGCCTCCATCGCCGCTCCAAATCTAGATGTATTGCACACCAAACTGAAGGCACCGTCCACATTACCCGTCTGACGGAAACACTGCATGCATCTCATGTGAGCAAATTACACGATTTTCCTGCGTGACTACCCAATATTCACCAGTATGAGCACAATTTCCGCTTTTCGCCAGCTGCCTCCCTAAACAACAAACACACAGCTTGCTTTTTTACATTTTGATGTGGTGGGAATTAAAAGGCTTTGATATTTCAATTTCCATAAATTGTGCGGGGAATATACAGCGCAGAGCTGTTTGAAGGCACAAGAATAGGATCACGGACATGGGTGTTTGAAATTACAAAGAAATAATGCACACAGGAGACATCAAAAAGGCGTTTTCGGATCCATCACAGAGATCCTGATATAATGAATTGAGAAAGTCCTCAAGGAGGTGCCGCGCTTTTTGCATGAGTGCTTCTGACTACACCTTCATTATTGAGCTGGCGGGTTAATGTTAATGGAGGTTAGAGAATCTGAAAGCACCATAAAAGAAAAGATAACCTCCGTGTGACGTACATTATGACACTGTAAGGTGACGACGGTACAAAGGTTAATTGAGGATGTCTACAGGTATCAGACACATTTCATGCTTTTTAAGACCCGTTTATCATTTTTAACCACATTTAAGACTGAGACCTTTTCATATTTAAGCACTGCAAGTAAGTATTGAGGCATGTAGTACATGGACCTGCAATTATGTAGGAATGTGATTATTAGAGTGAGTTGACTTAATCCACATTTTGCTAACAGGTTAGCACAAGTAAGTAGATAGTATGAGGTTCAGAGGAAGGTTTAAAGACTGATTTTGACAAAATGAAATTAAAGGATGGAAAAAACAAATGCTGCAATTAGGACCTCAAATTTAAAGTAAGGACTAATGAATGACTTGAATTATTAAAGACTTATTTAAGAATGCGCCAGAGCAGCGCAACAAAGCTGTCCCATTTCAAAGGCTCCTTAAAGGCAGCCAAGGAAAGTGAACTTCCTCTCTCGTGCCATAGAGGATTCAACCATTTCTTCATGGCCAACTGTATCCCAAGATTCAATGTGCGCATTGGATTTGTTTTTCCAAAAGACAACAATGGTGAACTCACGGAGCAAAACAGCAGCTGAGTACACCTTTAAATGTAAGTATGGTCAAGTCACTCCAATAGCTAACGATACTAAAAAACAAGGGATCCCAACACTGTCAAGGTTGCAAAGGTAAAATCAAGGGGAAATGTTGACGTATACAGGAAAGTCCTCGTAGATCAGAACATCTCACTTAACATGATCAGTTCGGCCTTTGTGGTCTACATCCTTTGAAGGATGGAGCCCCTGAATTGAGACGGAGCTATTCTCACCTGAGTCCGTCGATATACTGAGCAAACAGTTGCTAATAACACATTGCTCTGTTTTGTGCTTCACCAGCTCCAGCCAAAACTATCGTACTTTCTAGCCACTAAATGCTCTACTACTCTTGCTGGGCAGGTAGCGAAGGGTCAGGTTGAAAATAACACTGATGAGACCAATAAGACTGAAACAAAACAGTAAAGTTGCAGGTTGTGAACTAAAACAATGAGATGTCGAAGTCAGGTGATAATTCTCAGTGGGTTTGTCAGTAAAAATACACATAGTTTTGGAACCACTGTTAAAATGAAAATATGGGTTTGAACACCTTTATTTTGAAGACATTATTAAGTTTAGCTGCAAGAAAAATCACAAGATGCAACCTGAATGCTACCTGAAGACAGCAGCTCATATCAACTGTATTCAAACATCTTCAAACACACAGATAAAATAAAATTGTACTGAATGAAGTTGCTGTGACTGCTTCTTCCTGCTGGTATGTGTCCGTGTTCTGCTCCTTTGTGTCACTCACCTCCTGTTTGGGGATGCTCACATAGCCCAGGTGAGGCTTGAAGGCCTTGTACGGCTGCTTGGAGAACATCCAGTGGCTGCTGAACGTCTGACCGAACACCGGCTGCAGCAGGAAGTACGGCTTCTCCGAGTAGCTCACCACGACCACGAAGAGCGACACCGCCACGATCAGACTGGTGGCGATCAGCGACTTCCTCTGTGGAGGAAGAGGGAGTGCAGCGATCAGAAACTAAAGTTCTCTAAATCTTGATTTTCATGTCAACAACAACCACACTACATGATCACAGAAATGTTTTCTGCATACATTGTATATAATATGTAACAGAAACCATAGAATGCACACATT
>OMLP01044646.1:35804-71904 GCA_900302685.1 Spondyliosoma cantharus
GAGCTGGTGACTCATCCAGGGTGTACCCTGGCCTTCGCCCATAGAGTTAACTGGGATTGGCTCCAGTAACCCCTGAAAAAGGGGGTAACATCCCCGCAACCCTCACGGATAAAGCGGAAAAGAAAACGAGACGAGATTCTTCATTAAAAATATGATGAGTTTTCATCTAAAAAAATATTCAATTTACTTAATTTATTTACACTCATGCCTGACTGCCTACTACCTTTTCTATTTGTGAGGCCAAGTGTGACTTGCTCCCTGCTGCTTTGAGCATTTGAACTACTTACCTTTCAGACCACACCACACAACACGGCACACTTAACTCTACCTCTGTCAGATGGTAAACTCACAGTCATGAAAGCCAGCAGACAGCTGTCAACCAGACCCTGAATAAAAGATTTTGCTCTGAGCAGACAGAGAATAAAGGGAATAATGTCTTTTTTGGGTCACTGTCCTCAAACATGTCTCCAGAGTCTTTGCAGTAGCGCAGCGGCCTTGGTATAATTTCTTTAGAAATGCCATGAAAGTTTGAAACGGCTTCTAGCAGGCCTTAAGGTGAGTCTTTATTCATCGCCATGGACCTATCAATCTAGTCAGCGTGGATAATGAATCTTGTACGACAAATGGTGTGCATCTTTTGATAAGAATTTGCTCTGTGGACCTAAAAGGCAATGAGATCTGTGTGGATTGTCTCCTGTTTGAAAACGAGGGAAAGAAAAAAGTTACAGAAGTACAACGCCATCACTGAAGCAGTTATGTGTGCATGAATGTATCATCATCTGAAGTTACGAATGTAGGCCATGGTGTCATTTAAGTGTTTCTTTATTTACAAAGTGATGAAATGCTTTGCCATTCCCACAGCTTCTTTCTGAGGGTAATGACAAAGCGGTCAGACAGAGCAATTACAGAGCCATTGTAGACAGATTGATCTCACACAATATAAAATAGCAGTTAATTACAAAACAATGAAAGACACCGGTACATCTGTTTGGAGTAATTGTACAGTATTTTCAAAAATCGAGGTAGAAAAAGCACACACTGCTCGACGGATTACTGATTTGACACAGGTTCATTCAGGTCTCCAAAGAGTTCAAATTGGACTGTAGTCAGCAGCGAAGTGATCCTGGTTCAAAAAGGGAAGAAGAAACACTTCTGACAACCAGTGGAGCACATGTGTCTCGAGAACATGTAAATTATTAAAGTGAAACTGCAGAGTTCAACAGGTTTAGCTAGCTGTTTAAAACCGACGAGGTCCAGCAGCCACATGTGGAATGAAACCAATGAAGGCAAAAATGACATGAGTGAAAAAGTCCACAGCATCAAGGTTTGATGTCACATACAGTATTGAGTTTGAACTCAAGTGTGCGATCAAGTGCTTGGGTGAAACATGGAAACACTTCTTCCAAATTGTCATCTACTATTCAAAATATTTTATTATTTATGTATACAGTGGCGTGTAAGACAAGTATGTTTCATGCAGACACTACACAGAATACTTTCAGTTTCTTTTTTATAGCGACAAACACTGAGATTTCATGAATGGAAAATGCTTTTTAGCACAATTCTCCACCCACCTTCATTCCCTTGGCATCACCACATCTTTAAACATTTGTGAAATATTTACGGTGCTCCTGTTAAATTTAGCGAGAGGGCCAAATTGAAAGCTATGACTGAAGTGATATAAATAATAAAGCACAATACACCTCCAAGTGTTCCACTTTCTGTTTTGAAATCAGTCTGGGATGGGCTCAAATGCATGTTAAGATAAAGATGTTCAGAAGACGTTACGCAACACAACAAATGTTTTTCCTTATCAGACATCAATTTTGTTAATATACAGGAATATGTTCGCTTTATGTTCCCTTTGAAAGCTCTCGGATGATGGATTGTGTTTACATGTCATTTCCTTTGTCACCACATTATCCTACCATAAATCCGGAGCCAGGACGGAATTGTGGCATATGCACAAAAGCAGTGTCGACTTGAATGGCGCATCAAGTGCGCTCTATGATTTTGTTTCCCAAAATAGAATGACTGAGTCACACACACACTGAAGTGATCGTGCTGTCTCTCTGCCTTTGCAGAGGGGCTATAGAGCCACCAACTGTGACTCGCATTCTGTCAGTCTTTGTCTTATCTACAGGCCTGTGTTCACGTCACCCTTTAAGCACCGACTGTAGAAGCACAGGGCCACCATACCCCACTTTTAGAGAGTCAATACAGGCGGCTGAGGTGCCCTGCTTTAAACCTTAAGAGCCTCGTGCACACCCACAGCAGACAGACGGCGATTGATGTTGCGATAACGACAGCGGAGAAGGTCACGATAAGTGGACCGCAGGTCTCGATTGAAGAAGGCGTAGATGAAGGGGTTCATTAGGGAGTTGGCGTAGCCTAACCAGAGCAGCGTGCGCTCCAGCCAGATTGGCACACAGCTACACTCCACTCCGCAGATAAAGGGCCTGGCAGTGGACAGGATGAAGAATGGCAACCAGCACACGGCAAAGACCCCCACAATCACACCCAGTGTTGTCGCTGCTTTCTGCTCCCGCTTGAAGATGGAGATGTTTCTGCGCTCACGGTTCAGCAGGCGGGACAAGGCGGCACAGTCCTCCGCCACACCAGGCGGCTTCAGGCCCTGCATTCGCAGTGCCTCATTAGCCACTGTTTCAAGGCGCTCCCGGCGCGAAAGGTCAGTGAAACGGTGCTTGGCGCCACTCTTGCGAGCTGCCCTGAAGATCTTGTAGTACATGACCAGCATGACCAGCATAGGGATGTAGAAGGCTACAGCTGTGGAATAGATAGTGTAGCCAAAGTCTTGGCTAATGAGGCACACGCCGGCTGTGTGGACGTTTTTAGCCCAGCCGCAGAAAGGTGGCAGGGTGATGGAGGCTGATGCCAGCCAAACTCCCAGGATCATCTTTGCCATCAGCTGACCGTTCTGCCGCGCCGGGTAGGTGAGGGGCCGTGTGATCCCCAAATATCTGTAAAGAAAGGAGACAGAAGAAGCATCAGCACTAATTTTCAGGCAGCTTTTCAACATAGGATTAAAGGCAGTTGAAGCTGCCTTGATATTTGTTGTGAAACCCTTTCCACCCCATCTGTACAGACGCTTTGTCATAGCAGAGACATGGGTGGTAATTACATATCACATTTAATGCCGGTTTTGATGAAACAGCATCAGTGTAGTAGCATCAGATGCATGTCCACTCATTTTAAAGACAGACATTTAACTAAGAGGTCAGAAGCTTTGTTATTGCCTAGAGGGCCTTTCTTTGACTTTGCAGGAGCTTTACAGGTAGAGCGGGAGCTATCAATCAAACAGGCAGCTCGGTAGTTTCAAATAGCAGCTGGAGGTGTCAGAAAAATGAAGACAAAGTGAGGTGTGAAAGCTTCCAGTTTGTACGAAAACTGGGAAAATGGCCACTATTCTCACAAAATGATGAATCTGTGCGTACGTCTCAGCGTGTTTTGGCTGTATGCCCGCTGCGTTCATCAGCATTAAATGCGTCATTGATGAAAGCTGTATCATGCTGTTTTGTCTTGCTTTTGCTCTATTGTTAATCAAGATGAAAAGCTTTAGGGAGCGCCAGCCAATTCGCCTTGTCGTCCACCAGTGATACTATCAGCACTGTGGACAAATTCAGCTCTGTCAGCCTGGGTGGGATGCTACACCTTATCAGCACCCTTGGATGTTGAGTTTATAGAAGTCAGGTACTGCCTAAAAGTTTTGCACATGAGCCTTAAAGTTAATAGCATATGATTTTGTGTGCATTATGAATGCAATAAGCCCGTATAAATCTGAACTTAATATTCTGATACATTCAGTTTGAAGGACAGGCATTAATTAAAAAGCATTCCTAATGCCAAAATGAATGTGAAATCCATTCCAGTGCATTTTAAAACTTGACTGGCACACAGCTCAGCAACAAAAAGTCATTTGGATATACAAAGTCGTACTAATCCAAGATTTTATTCATCACATGCTAATTGGCCTTAGAAAATACGGGGACTACAGTCCAGCATCTCTGCTGCAACCCGCAGCTTGTTAACAACTGACAACCCTCAGTGCGGGTGGTATTGATCACCATCAGAATCACTAGGAAAGGACAATAAGTCTACAACTACAACTGTGCAGCTGAAAGCACTCCCTTATTCAACAAACAGGTCTGACACAATATTTGTTAATCAACTTCAAAAAGCCGCACAGAGTCGGCAGCATGCACCTGAGGCATGTGAACTCAGATTGCCATGACAGCAAGTGAAACGTCCATCATCCGTCAGAGACGGTTATCATTATTTTGTCACCTGTGGCAGCTCAGGTGGACAGGGGGCGGCGTAGATGACCGTTTACCATGAGAACTTTTTTTCTCTGCTGTGAATTAAATTAGCTCATAAGAGACTCTGAACTGAAAAATCCCATATCAGACTCTTAGACAATAACTCTGCCGTTCCCCTTTTAAACTCTGGTTCCAACACACTATTACAATGTCCTCCTTAACGATCCCTTGGCTCAGATTACTTGTGCTCACTGAATATTATGTAACAATTACTCTTTATTCAACTACTGATCCCTCCAACCACTGCTCTTCCTAGTTTACAACCTGCACTTTAAATGCTCTTAAGCCTTACAAAGGGGCACTCAACACATGCAGGCAAGCAATGTCAAATAGATGCAAGACAGACCCTGAGATGGGTACACTCCATGCTGTGGGAATTCTTCGAAATGCATAATGGAAACCCAGTAATGCAACACTTCTCTCTGAATGCATTATTCAATGATAAGGAAGGTGGCTGTGGTGCTTATTTGTGGGGATGTTTGTGTGTCTGTGGGAGTGGAGGGCAGTTCTCCGCAAAACTATGACTCATCTTTGGCCCTTTAGAAGGCAGAGCTTTTTTCAGACGAGACAAAAGCCTCTCACCAGCCTTGTGAGACAAACAACTAGGCCAGGTTGAATAAAACGGGGAACAATTTAACACTTCTTTAAGGCAGCTTCCTGCAAGTGTTTTAGAAAGATTAGCTGATGCATCGGTGGGACCTGTGGTCGATTTTATCTTGTGCGTTTTGACATAAGAGGATTAAACTTTACCATCTCTGGTGAGCCATTAATAGAATACAGAATACATGGAAGCTATCAAATAATGAGCACTGCAAAATGTGACATGCACAATCAATAACAGCAGTCTTAACATGTGGCAAGCAAACGCATGAAAATATGTACAACGGTAATGTTAACGGAACTTGCAACATAAATCAGTGAATTATTAAAATAAATCAAAAAACTATAAAATAAAGCTAGAAATACCACACTGACACATCATATCTTTTAAAGGTGCAATATGTAAAAACAGATGGCTACAGTAACCAGCTAGCAATCTGGACTGGGAGCTTGGAGCTGCAGGGAAGTGTTGGTGTTTACAGCGCTAAGAGCCATGCTAAAGGCAGCTGCTGCCTTTAGCATGGCTCTTAGCGCTGTAAAGTGTGTTTCAGACTGTGTTTCAGATGTCCAGCTTTTGATAGGAACTTGCCGACAATATCCTCATCCTCAACATATCTGTTAGCAGAAACGGCTTGTCAATATTTATTCTGGCGACTGGGTTTCTCCTGAAGGAAATATTCATCTTGAACTGTGAACAGTGGGTTTTTTAAAGAGCTGAATACAATTGCCTGCTGCAGCTGAAAGCTACACGCATGAGAGCAGCAACAGTGAATCAAAACCGATATCATAACAGAGAGCTTAATGATACTAACAAGCTCAGGAGAGCCAGGTTATAATTCCCTGTGGGTTCACTTATACAAGGAACGCCTCTCATTTGATCCATTGTCAATAAAAAATACCTACTGAAGCAGCTTTAAAATAACATTGTTTTTTTCAGTATGGTGTCTGCAGTATGCAAGTTATTAGAATCAAATGCAAAAATAAATGGAAGTTTGGCATATTATACAAAAGAAAGAACATGATTAAAATCACATGGGGTTCCTGAAATCTCAGGGGAAAAGTGCATAATTGTGCTTTAAAACAGCAGCGGCAGTAGTGTGCACTCAACAGTAATGGTGACACACAGAGTTTGGAGGTTTTTTTTTTTTTTTTTCCATGTCTCAGGAGGATTTGAGGCACATCCACAGCCACAACTGCCTTTGGGGATTACCCAGCCACAGACAGTGTGCCCGAGCTAATGGAGAATTACATTACTTCCGCTAGGCTACCAGCTAGGGCATGGTAAATAAACTGCTTTCTGCGCTTGAACGCTGCAATCGGCCCTGGTGAGCAACAGTCGTCAGTCATCTCCAGGAGCACCTCACAAACCTTTTATGTCTGAGAGAAGATACACAGTGAAATATTTACCAAGCTGCAGCTGGTTTGGGTGGAGGAATGGTAAATTTAGAACAGGTTCCCCTTAAGAGAAAGTAACAGGACGGAAGGGAAGTCTGTCAAATTGCTTCTTCCCCCTTTTTTTCAAGAAACTTTCCACTGGAGACTCCTCACTCATTCATCTCAACGAAGCATTTTAAATTCCTATGTCCCTGCACTTGAGGGCGATCCAAAATGAGCCTGTGAAACAGTGAAATGTTACCCATTTTAGGGAGAATGTCTTTTTTTTGGTTACAGCCTGAGTGAAGTGGGCACTAAGATACAGACGTCGCCTGAAATCAAAGCATTTTTGTTGGAGAACTGTCTCCTCAGGAACTGTGATGTGTAGCTTGCCTGCTTTTTTACTCAGCAGTCAGTGGTGTGTTTTTACTGCTTTCATGCTTGGTTTGCTTTACATTAAGTGAGTGACAGCGAAAATCTGAAAACACCCTATCCATTGTTCTCTCTGTGCTCAGTGTAAACTCCTGTTGTTGGTGGTAAATCATCTAGCAGATTGTTTTTCTTCATGCTTTCTTTAGTGTTTGGTGTTCAAATACTTAGTTTTACTGGATGGACTTGCGCTAAACCGGTAAATACAATCAAAAATCAGAAATGAAACTGTGTTTAATACAGCAAAAGTCATCATCAGAGGTTGTACTCTGATAGACTGAAGAGCACCAAATCTGTCTAGCTAGAGTTGTGGGATTTCTTCGACATCAGACAACAACCTGAGTCCTCGAGGAATGCTCCAGTGCTCCGTTTCTATTTGAGGCACCTCCGTAGGACAGAAATCGAGCTGCCTCCCTCACAAAGCACACTGCACAACATTAGTGGAACTGTAATTTCCTCTCCAACAAGGAAGCAAAGGAGAAATCCGATCTGCTCCATTCTGTCGAGTTCACGCACACACCTGCGCCGGTTTAGGTTTGTTCTCTGACTCCTGCTCACGATTAGGTTGGGGGTGAATGAGTAAAAGAGCAGCAGCGGTCTTCTTTTAATCTCATTTAGAGTCTTACATAAGCCAAAGTGAGTCATCCCTGGACAGACGTACTTCTTCCCTTCAGATTTGTCTGTTACCTCCAGCCAAAGGACTGCCAGCATAGGTCAGCCTGGTGTCAAACAGTCTGTGAATAAGTGTTGGCTCTTATTTTAGCCTGCACATAGAAGCAGATGTCGCAGAGACAAAAGGAAAGCTCACCGGGAAGTTTATAGGTCAAAGCTGTGTTTACTTTATGGTGACTAAGGACTTATCTAAAACTCTGAAAATCTTTTTAATGAAATGAGACCAACGTCTGTCACAGTCTCTGATGTCCTTGACCTGACAGCAGTATTTCAGGCATTGCACTTCTCTTGCCTGACTCGACTATGATATTAAGCATTAACAGTTCACTTTTGGTTTTGGTGAAACATAGGCAACCGGTCTGAATATTTTTAGCCACAGTAGCTTCGTAGCTCTAGGGATTGGAAAAGTCGGTCAGTCAGATGGTGCAACGCTTTGGTCCAGACGAAAATATCTCAAAAACCAGCTCCTGGATGGATTGCCTTGACATTTGTACAGATGTTCATTTGATTGTACCGATTTCTTAATACTTTGGTGACCTTTTGATTTAGCAACTAGCGCGTGTTTGCAATATCATTGTGAGTATTTGAGCATCATCGCACCGCCTGATGTTCTGCTGTAGGATCCCTACTGCATTTTTTTTCTCCTAATTTAAGCATGGCAGGCAGAGACATATATTGAGCAGGAAGCCATTTGTTTATGGAATCCTGGGATTGCAGTTCCATTTTACATCTTAACAATACAATTCATGCTTTCTTTTGGCCCATGGGGTACCATTTAGTTTCAATTTCGGCCCCCCAAAGGAAAAAGTTTGGGTAGCCCTGGACTGTTAACGTTAGTCTTGTAAATGTGTTGTCTTACTGTTTTTCCCTGTCACAGTTCTGAGTAAGTATGAGATCTGATTTACGAGACTCTTAAGATAAAGATCATTCTACTTCCCTTTCGCATTCAACAGCAAGTGTTACTAAACAATTTTACATGGTTTCTGTATCCAAGAGAGATTGAGAAAGTTACTTGACTTGCCAACACAGACCTTGAAATCAATCAAACGCTCTCTTTGTCTGTAGCTAGGCACATTCACAATCCCAAAACATAATACAAGAAGCAGAAAGCACTGGAATAATATACAGAGACAAACCAACATGCATGGTGTGACTACAACCAAAACAAAAACAATTTACAGCTCAACAGTAAATGTTTATTCTTAAATTAAATTGGAAGTTACTCATTTGGAATAATCATTAAAACATGGGGTATTCTGATGGTTACTGTTTTGGCCTATGAGGACTTAAAAAAGCAGCTACCTTTGGGGGGAAAGTCTGACACGAAAATTATCTATAATCCTTTTGACTCCAGATCTCTAGCCAGCTGTGACTCCCTAAATAATTCCGGTTTTCAAGCCGCCACACATCACACCCTTGACTACACAATGTTTCGCTTTACAATGAAGTCATACGCTTTTGTAAATGGTAAGCTATTAACAGAATCATTGTGTGTACTTGAAAGATACACCTTCCTCTAACACTCCCAGTCCTGATGCCTTTACAATGTCTATTTTACTTCCTCCTAATTGTTGTAAAGCGGTAGCTTCAATATTTTATGGCCCTCGCAGCACAGCAAACCAGCTGTTCCTGTCAGAGGTTTACTGGCTCTCACAGCAATAGAGATGATGGGCAGCTATTAGTGCCACGGTGATAAATGGATTCCACTTCTAACAGTCAGCGTGTCCATCCGTGTCAGAGCTGGGTGTCCTTGGACAACAAAGCAAATATCCCACAGGCTTTACATAGTAGAGTCAAGTAGAGAAAAGGGTAAGGGAATAGAGACGTGGCAAGTTAAAACCTAATGTACACATAACGTCAGTAACCTCATATAAGGTCATCTAATTAAACCACAGATGAATAGACTGCAACAGTAATCAGCAATAAACTAGTTCATTCAATGTCTGAAGACTGACCCGCCACACTCGAAGGAGGTTTATAAAAGCCTTCCACAGCAGTGAGGGACGAGACATAATCATCATTCAAATGGGAATGATGGCAAACACTTTTGAGTCTTTCATGAGAAGTGCTGCATTTATTTGACCTTGATTACTTACTCTCTTCCACACGCCTGCTAATCACTGCCTAAAGTGGGCTGGATTGTCAGTTTCAGGAAATTACATAAATTGCAAGATGCAGCCCCCACCCCCAATTCCAACATCCAAGCAGTGCACTGAGGTGTTGTTTCAGACACTTTGAGAGCATCTGACAATATTGGCACCTTCAGTGCATCTTGATCCTGCATCTGTGTGGCAGTAACACAAACCGAGAGATACCACCTTATTCCTAGACCAAAGAACAACTTATGAAGTGTCTCAACTTGTTTAAGGGCTGATCACAATGCAGCCACAAATGCCAAGCAGCGTACTTAAAGAAACATTATCTACATTTTTTACCTTAAAAAAAACAAACTTTAAAATCATTCTGATGGTACAGTGTCTTGTAATCGGGTGAATGGTGTCTCTGTCTCAGCCACTCCACCCCCCTCTGCACTTTCAATTCAGTGAGAAGGTAGGATCACTGTGTTGCATACATACAAGATACAAGTTTTCAGCACATGACATTGTTATCGTACAAAATGACAATTTCTACATAATGCTGCTTCAATCTTAATAAAATGGTTGGATATTTCAATGGCATGGGCGGTTATGGTAGCACATTAGAAACCTGATGTTTTCAATAGGCTATCAAATCATCATCATCAGTACAGTCCTTCACTGTGGAATGCGTTCCTCTACAAATTAGAGAGAATTAATATCATACAACATTGTCTGTGCATCTAATATGAAGCTATAGCTAGCAGTGGGTTAGCTTATCTTTGAATTAAGACAAGAAACAATGGGACCCATCTGGCCTGCCTCTGTCCTAAGTTAACAAAATGCAAATTCTTCAGCACATTGTAATCGTTCATGAATCTCGTCTTGACACTTAAGAGACTCCAGGAAGTTACTGCGCAAAACAACAGTTCCGCACTTAAAGGATAAGTTCACCCCAAAATAAAATTTCTACTTTACTTATGCTCTTTCTTTCAGCTGTTCAGACATCAAAAATTGACCCGCCTTTCCATCGGAAAAACGCTAAGATACGTCTTTAGGTTAATGTCTGGTGCTGAATGGAGATACACACACTAGAGCCGTATATGTCAACTGCCCACTCCATCAAACTGCTCCTCACCACCGCTCACCATTAATGAGCTTTTCTTCTTGTCAAATAACTACTTTTAAGGTCAACGATGACCTCTGTTGCTCAACATTAACATTAACATGCCCTACAGCCTTACTCCTTTATTCCTGCTGCTAGCCGCTCTCTCCATGTACAGCTGTCACACTCGACAAGGTGAAAACACACCGCGAACCACCCAACCTTCACCATGTTACCAGGTTTAAGTGACCGCGGCTGCTACTTTCTGTTGCTGCTGCTGCTGCTGCTGCTGCTGCCTGCTGTTTCCAGCAGTGGTTTCAAGCATGCATCGTGCTGAAAAACACCACTGACATCCTGCCCTTGTCTGTATATTACTCTACTGCAATGCAAAGCCGCGGAAAGTATGTGCAGTTTATTTTAGGTTTGAGGATAAAGCACTCGAAAATCCCATGACATGCATTACTTTTTAACATGTTGTCTCTTTTAGGCTCGCTCTTCGGATTGTCCCGGCGGACTCCGACAACATCGGGCCTCGATCTTCAACTTGTGTTTCGACCTCTCTGTGCTGATAATAACAGCCTTGGAGAGCTTCTCTCAGCTCCGTCAGCCCTCAAGATGCTTCGAAAGCACTCACACATATCTCTCTCGAAAATGTATGTCTATCATACATCATACGACAATGTGCCCATGTGTGGCTCCATTCATTCCGCTGCAAGTCCTAAGTGTTTTTTCCTTTATCAACATAAGATGGATTTGTGACTGGGTGGGAGAGCTGCTGTAAATAGACTGAGTCAAACAGAATCTCCTAAAAACATTTCCTGTCTTACACAGTACACCATGGCAAGAATGTTTCTGACTAAAGATTAGGGCCATGCAGTCAAATGCTGAGACAAGGTTAGGCAACTAGGCCAAGGTGTTGGTTATCTTGTGGTTTAATGAGAACATGATAAACAAAATATCTTCTTTTTTCCTTCTTTGTTTTGTACGTTTTTGTCCTTCGTCAATTACAAATGCCAAATGTAATGAGTAAAACCCATCAAATGATTCCTTTGCTAACACTGAAAGCACTTTTTTTTAATGTTTTTAATCATTATCTTCAAGTGTGCATCATACTCCAAGTCGCCAGGAATTTTTCTATCTCTCACGACACCCATGTCTCCTAGAAATTATGTTTATATACTACTTGATCCAGTTCAAGGAAGGTAGTTTGAGCAGATGCTGGCAAGTGCAGTGCTTTGACTCCAGAGAGTGAGGTCCTGCATCCTGTCTGTGGTCAGGTTCAAGCAACAAAAGCACTTTGGTTAAGCTTATAGTGAAAGGTGTTGGATTTTTGTTGACTATACAATAAGTACCACATTTTGTTTCATGTTTCCATTCAGTGCACTGTGAGAGCCTAAACATAACCATTACTGTGAAAGGTTAACAATTCTGGTATCACTCTTGGCAACTATTGTAGAAATATCAGATACTGTTAGCAGCAAACATTGTTGGCAGGTCCTGGAGAGTACTACTACATAAGAGCAAAAAGTAGCATACAGCCTCTTTGGCTCCAGAGGAAGCTGCATGTAACCTAATAAATTGGCTCTAGTGATGTCACTCAGTGGCTGTATTGCATTGCGGGTAATACAGGTGTCAGGAAACACCGTATGAATCTATGTAGGTGTTTATTTTGAATGTTGATGATAATCTGAAGAATGCAAAACATTTGGGGGAAATACTTAATGTTCATCTCGTCTGTTGATCTGAGTTATAATCAAAAGTTTGGGTGGGCCTCAGAAGAATTTCCAGCTTCAAACTGGGACACATTATTCTCAAGTTTTGGGAATGGCTGAAATAAACTATTTAAAAACCCTCTTGGACAAGCTGGAAAAATGCAGCATTTTTTTTCTGAGCACACAAAGTTGACTCTGTCAGAGATATGTGGTTCTTACATGGACAGCGATGCTACAAACAATGATCCTGTAAAATCCGAAGCATCGCTGCAGATGAAACTACCAAACAGTAAGAGCTCAACCTGAAACATCTACAGCATACACATGAATACAGCAGCAACATCAATAAGATACAATAGTACCGACGGGCACCATTTAAATCACTTTACTTTTGATGCTTTAAGTTCATTCAGCTGATTCTACTTACATGCTTTTACATAAGTAAGGATTGAATGTAGCACTTTTTTTCACTGTGTGGTCTAAGCACTATTACTTGAAAGATCTGAATACTTCTTTCACTACTGCATGTGTCTTACTGTTTCTCCCTGTAAATATTCTGGAATAAAAACAAGTCGGTCACCACTTTTATTTCTGTGCCTCACTTATAACCAACTTTTATGTTACCAAAATAATGAGGTGAATACTTACCAGACTTACATTTGATTCTAAACAAACAGGCTTTATTTTTGTTTCCATTTTTTTGACCAATCAGGTACAGGAGCTCTCCAGCCGACAGAAACCTTTAGCCATATCCTGTGTCTCAGGTCTTTTAGGTTGGTGCAGCATGTGGCTGCGCATTGTTTCTTGAATCTGGGCCAGGATGTTTTTCAAAAGTGATGAGACAAGCTAAAGTAAACGAGACAGTTTCCTGTGTCTCCAGGCCCTTATTGGCCTATCTCGTCTCACCATTAACTGTCACTGTCTGAATGGATTTTGCCTGCTTGTTATGTATTTAGTTATTGTCTCTGCTCCCTGTCAGTTCCTTAATGGACTTCCATTATGATGGCAGCCATGGTGACCATATTTGTGGTACTGCTACAAAGCCTCTTTTATGTAGAGTTTGTTTGTGTAGAGGGCTATGCTTAAAAATCATCTTCAATTTCAATCTAATATGGCTAAAATCTAAAATGTGAAGTACATTGGCTGTGGTCAGCAACCCCGAATGTGAAAACTCATTTAGTGAAATCCCAAAACGTGAAACCCTCTCAAATATTAATGAGTGTGCTAACTCTCGCCTCATTATTATACAATGACTGAGGTCTCCTAGTGGAAGGTGAAAAAGTGCCAGCGAGTCCATCTTCGTCTCCTTTCCCTGTCAGGATGATGTGAGAGAGCGAATGTGAAGAGCCCCTCCATCTTTGTCACCTTCCCCGTGGTTCTTTCACCGAGCGCGCTCTCTCCCAAAGGACACCTCCAAAACTAAATAAGCTAAGAGGAACTCTCAGATGTGGGGGAGGAATCTATTTCTCCACCTCCTCCCATTTTATATCTGACCTTTCAGGAAAATCATGTTGAACAATTTTTAGTTACCAAGGATACAACAGACAGCTCCTCTTTTCAGTCGACTTACTTTCACCCAATTTGGCATCTCGCCAGCAGTTAGTATAGCTGAAGTAGCTGTGTGGCCCATTATATGTCATCATTCCGTGGCTCGGCAAATGTAAAAGGACAGTGAGGAGGAGTTGTATCCAACTTGTTCCTGAGTCACAAGACACCGGCATGTAATATAAAGGCAAATGTTCTTTTTCTCTACTGACCTTTTATTTCTGGGACATGGAAATACCACAAATGTTTTAAAAACGGAGCAAAGAGCATGAAGAACACTACTGATACCAGAATTATTTATGAGTTATGGCCTTTTATCCACAGAATTATTTTTGTGTACACAGAAAATATGAGTCCCTGTGATGTTGTTCCGATATGTTATAATTCAAGGTTGAAAGAATCTATTTGGGATACATCATATTATGTATGTCGTATCTCTCATTGGGCTGGGCAATATATTACAATGATATTGTGATTATTGTAATATTAGACTCTGTATTGTCTTAGATTTTGGATTTTCTTATTTCATAACTGTTGTCTTTTCCTGGTTTTAAAGGCTGCATTACAAGTAATGTAATGAAGCTTACACATCTGTTCCACTTGTTCTCATACTTGCCTTTATCCACTAAGTCATTATATCCCCATAACTGATGACTATTTATCAAGAATCCTTAACGTATTGGGTCAGAAATATATGTATATATATATATATATATATATATTTTGTGATATTTAGTTTAATCAGCCAGTCTAGCAATTATGAAGTGCTTTTGATGAGAGTAAAAAGTAGTGTAATGCGTTACTACTGAAAATATGGTAACAAAACGTAGTTCCTTTTTCAGTTGGGCACAACGTTACTTTACAGATTTGACAGCGACACTGCCTCAGCTGCGTGCTTGCGCAATAGTTGCGGGCTCTCATTCCACACTGAGGCTGGTACTAGCAATAGCATGCAGAGAGCAGTCAGTCATCATGGCAAGCGCGGCGGAGCAACCACAACCAACGGTGGCAGGGTCCACCATATATAAACAAAGTGAAACCGTAAGAAATTGTGTTGTCCTTTAAGGTCAGTTTGTTCATTCAGTAAAGAAAACAAAGAGGGTTTGTTTATTTATTTTGTTTAGGCATAAAAAAAATATCTCCCCCATAACTGCATAGAGAACGAACACATAAATCAATCAATTTGGTAGTATTCTACAAAGAAACATTTAGATAATACAAATGACAAAAGGGAATTCTGTTTGTTCAGCTCTGTCAGACGTCATCATTCAAGCAAAAAGGGCCGATGGTGTCTTTACTGCTTACATCAGCAAGACTGATCCGAGTGTTTTTCAGGAGAATAAAAGTAAATTGAATCCAATTAGATTTCGCACCAGCTGACAGGTTTACAACATAAAATATGGAGGAGTAATCTGTGTTCCTGTCTGAGCACAGCGTGCACTAACCGGACAGAGCTATGACTGACGACGGGAATATTCATTACAAGAGCAATTTCACTGCTGTTTATCTCGCCTACGAGCAGCGAGAGGGAGACAGTAATTCACTTATTCAGCCTGTTTTTCTTTCCTGGTAAGGCAGGTTTACATATACAGTATCACATTTATTAATTTCTAGGATTCATCTTCGTGCAGGTTCATTTGAAAGACAGGCAAACAAAATACCATTAGAGGTGAGCAAACACAGCTGTGACAACAAGGTAATAATACTGATAATACTGATCCGGTTAAATAAAGGTCAGTGCCGGTTACCAGAGCAGTTCACATAACGATGGGAAGGTAACAGCCGATTGAGTAATGATGTTAACAGCTGGATGAGCTTAAACAAAACAAATTAAGGATTGTAATTCAATAGCTACACTAGATTTTGTCTGCTGTGGACTAAATATCACTTAGCTGGCGGCTTGAGATCACAAAATCATTCATCTGAGAGTTGTTAGATTTTGTGATGATTACATGCAACAAATTCACTCATCTGTGCCTGCAAGGTCAATGCCTCCACATTCAAACACAGCTGAGCATTAAGCTTTTCTCAGTTTCTGCTCAAGAAAAGTACTTGTGGTTCTTTTTAAGAGGCGTCTTTAACCATAGCAGTTTTTGAACTCGCAGTGACATAGAGTAAATATAGTACACACACTCTTATCTCACTGGGCCTTCTTCCTTGCATACATCCTCGCAGACCCACACGATCCACCCAAACACTGATAAACTGTTCTGAGCCAGAGAGTGAATATGGTTTAGCCGTGCAAGCTGCGTAGCTCAAGGGGATGGCAAGGGCGGTCGTTCCACAGCAGACATTTGTGGTCCCCTGAAGATGAGTCTTACTGACTTTGATCAAACCCTGATCTTTGCTGTAGCACCGCCAGCAGGCCAAATTTTTCACTTATTTTATTTTATCTTATCTTATGAAATATCTCCAAATCTACTGAATGGCTTGCAACAAAATTTGGAATAGACATGTATAGCTCCCAGACAGTGGATCCCAAATTACTTTTAATTGTGCTCTAGTGCCAAGATGTTGTTCACACTGCTGTTTTTGAGTGAAGTGTCTTAACTACAGATTGACCAATATATTTTATTGTAATGTTTTCAGGGTCATGAGGGTGGATAGAAGACTGATAACCAACATCTGGATATACATTTGCAGTACAAATAAATATCTAAGTTTCACAATTAAGAATAACTAGTGATGAAATGTAATTAACAACAAAAAAAAGTACTGTAGTTAAGTACAAATTTGAGTATTTCCATTTTCTGCTACTTTATACTTCTAGCTCTCTACATTTATTTGATGACTAGTCACTTGTGGTGTGTAACCAATCAGATGGTGTTGTGGGCGGGACACTGAGTGAGACCATAGAGCGGCGACTACAGACAGAAGAAGGATGCTGCATGCAATACATGGGAATTCTCAAACTGTATAGGGGGCAGCAGGTCACTAGACTAACCACTACACAGTAGCTGTCGTTTGCTAGTTAGCTCAGTGAGCCATGCAGCAAGCAGTCTGCACTGGGAGCATGGAGCGCCAGGAGAGTGTTGGTGTTTACAGCACTTGCTTGGGAGTACCTGGAAGGGTCTGGGGCTAGCTGGTTAGCATGCTATCTCCAGTAGACCCTACATCGTGATGTCAAAAACCATTTCTTCATATTCTGTTGACAATTTCAGTTTATTTTTTAAACAAATCATCTGAAATTCTTGGATATTGCACCTTCTCACAGAGCAGATACGTTGGCTGTAGTCTAGGGCTGTTTCATAGAGTGGCTTTGAATGGAGTATTGTGGTGCTGCAGAGATGCCCTGGCCTTATTTGCAAAGAATCCAAAAGCAAAAACTGCCACCAAACTCGCAATAATTCCCCAGAAAATCAGGATTCATATCACAATCAGTGAAAATAATGGCGATATGACACTGTTGTGACTCTTGTTGGGAGAGTGCCACAAAAATCCAGATCACAGGCTGCACATTCACAATGTGACAGTGAGCCACAACAACAGCATTTAACTCTGGGCAATGAGAAGCCATCAAACGCACTAGTGCTTGTAGCATAGCACAGTGTTTCTGTTCCTGAATGTACACAAAACCACACACAGCTTTGAACTTGAGAGTTGCATATCAGTTAACAATTATACACTCTCCTCACTCACCAGGGCTAATCCTCTGTGTGCATCCTCGAAGACACACACGCAGCCATACGATCCACCAACACTGGCAAATTCCTCTGAGCATCTAAAAGATAATATTTCCAAAGTCTTTCAACACTCCTACTCAACATACCGTATGCAAATGTATTTTCAAGGAGCTTCGAGGACAAAAATCTAGAGACAGTTGAAGCATGTTGGTGGCAAACTGACCAATGGGTAGAAGATGTCTCGAAGCTCCCTCATCAAATGTGATATGATCAAAAGCTCTAAAGAAGCTACCAGCAGACCTTTTGGTGAGACCTGACGATTTCTTTCGGTCAAGAATACTTTCAATCTCAAATGTTGTGACTGGAATTTTCCTATTTCCAGTATGTCACATTATGCACTGACAGGCATTTCATGCATGCAGAACTTCCTGCAATGCAGTGACCTAGTTAGTGGTCACTTCTGAGGCTCAGTGTCTTGCTCAAGGGTAGCTTTGCAGTGATGGGTTGCCATGATTCAATTTTCTACGCCACAGCTGGAATACAAACTCAGTGCAGCGGGTTCAATCGCTAACTTCTCAGCATCTACCTGACCTGATCTGAGCAAGTTGAAGAAATTCAGCCAAAACGTCACATTAAACCTCATTCAATTATTTAATTTCCGCTCTTGGATAATGAGACAACTACTCAAGACAGGTTAATAGCAGTGAACATACATGAAGAGAGGGATGCGTCACTTTTTTGTTTTACTGTTTTCTTTTCCTTCAGTGTTTTATACTGAAGCCCTCGGAGCAAGTGAACACATTTTTTTTCTCTGGTGGTCCATTGTCCATTGTGGTCCAAGTGTGATGAATGTTTTTTGTCTCCTGTGTTTGTAACTTTAGTGAGAACTGGTGGAAAGATCTTTGATCTTTGCCAGGATAATCGTTCCAAGTTCCTTAATTTTTCACCAATCACCAATAAGTTTTTTAATTTTCGCCTGTGTTTTCACAGATGGAAAGAAAATGAAGGAAAAACTATTTTTTTCTACCTGTTCTCAAGTCACAAACACAGAAGACAAAACAATTTAGATGAGATTTCTTCACTTGCCCCTCAGAGCTTCCATAGTTTTATATAAGTTGTTAGCACAGCTGCTCTGTTGTTGTTAGTGGTGCTGGCATGTTTGAGCTAACCAATCAGAGGAGAGACAGGGGCTAACAGCAGACAAAGGGGGGGATACAGGGATGCAGCTCTGGACAGTATAAGCAAACGGGTGTGTTTTATGAGCACTTAAGTATGTAAACCTTTTCTAGTAGTAACCCAAAATAAAATGGACCTGAAATTGAGCATGATATTTCCTCTTTAAAGAGATTTATTCTAAAAGATGTCACCTTTCCTCTCATTAACATGTTCAAAGGGAGACTTCTATAGTTTGCGCTCCCTCTAAATATAAAAACAATATAATAAACAATAAGTTAACTCATCAGCAATTGTGCGTTAGATTATTCATAAAGCCCGATTTAATGGACTGAATAAACATTCAGTTCATGTGCACAGACGAATCAAATACCAGAACTTGAGTTTTATAGCTCTGCAGCAGCAGCAATATGCTAAATGTTCACAGCGTATTATCTCCAATCCACAGCATGATGTGTGTCTGTGTGTGTTTGTGTCTTTTTTCTCAGCTCCATCAACAGGAAGCCCATTATCTCACTGCTTAGTAAGTGTTCATTGGCCCTTTTGTGTAATCTTGATGAATAATGGACCCCACCTTTGTTATGCCAAACACAAAGCATGATTTATGCCACACTAAAGTCACTCAGCACTTTGCCCTTCTCCTCCTCCAGCCCCCGGGAGATTGCCGGGTAAATACGGTGACAAGCTGGGAATTGCAAAATAAAAAACTTGGATCTCTGTCTGTGCACTGGTTACTAATCCATCACCCTCCATGTCACATTGCACAGGAGGGTGCGACATACCAATATTGCTGCTGACGTAGGAAAGCTGCGTATCCCCAGCTTTTCAGGAATCAAGCGTTTCTTTAACAGCTTCCATCAACTTTAGGGTTATAAACACCCCATCAAAACATGAATAACAGTGTGTAATTTCAGCTAAAGAAAGTAAAAAAGGAAGATGAAAATGGGGTCATTTGTTTGGGTTTGTTTGTTTTTTGCATGAAAGAGGAGACATGCAAATTATTCAAAACATCAGCAGCCACAACAACAACAAAAAACCTTCATGACCTAATTTTCATTTGTGAAAGCACTTTGGATGGATATTTTTGAGTCTTTGATCCATCAGCATCACTGATGCTGTTGGTAATATGATGCAGAGCTGGATCTGGTTCAAGAGCTCACTTATTAGTTACGTAGACAGATCTAATTTAAGTGGCTCCTCACAGAGAAAACCAATAAGCCACCGCAACAAATCAAATCACAGTCCATGTCATAGTGAAGAGTGGATCTCTGCGCCGTTAGACAAATGAGGCAAATGTTCCACAGAGTCCCTTGTAAGGGCAAGCCACTCTGTATAAGGCTTTGTCTGAGTTTTCCCCCTTGAACCCTCCCCTCACTTTGGAGTGTCCTCATAGTGGAGTATTCCTCTAAAGCGCTCTACAGATCTACGATGTTCAGAAGTCGATATAAAAAACTGTGGAATGCTTTATTTAACGTGACCTGAAAACCAACAGCAGTGCAAAAATGTGCAGGCTTATCATTAGCCATGTTAGCGATGCGGCTCTAGGGGTGGCAGTGTTGGTCTGGCTGCCTATAACTGTTACTTAAGGTGGTATGCTAGCTTACACAATGGCCTTCCCACAACACAACACTTTCTGATTTGTAACTACAATAATAGACATAAACACTGACAAACCTGAATCTGAAATGTAACTGTATTGAGTAAATGTATTTGAAGGTATAAAGTATAAAGAAAAAGAAAAAGGAAATGCTTCAGTAGGCCCTGAAAATAATTAGATTAAAAAAAAGTAATTAGATATATTTTGTCGCTGGTTGTTTTAAATTTTGACTCAAAGACTTTCATTTTTCATAGCAAATGAAAATCGGTCCAAAATACTTTTCAGTCTACTTGTTTTCTAATAATCTATATTATACCATGGTCTGGGGGAATACTCGATTCTGATTGGCTGCAGGGTGCCCATTAACTCCTGATAATGGACACCTCGTCGGGAATTATCCCTTACTTGGTCTACCCCTAATGCTGATGTTAACATTTAGCTATACACACCACTGCCTCCATAAAGCTTCTCAGAGCCATTAGCACGGCAGTATACACCTGGCATTCTGTTCCTGTTTATTTTTTACTTCTTCTTCTTCTTAGTTTTCATTTCTGTGTCATCAGACGGCAGACAGAGCACAAGTACCTTGTCCACTGCAATGCACAATTCCTATTGGATAATTTATCTGCAACCTGAACAAATTGAAATCTGCTAACATGCAGCACACCATGGTGGACCCAAGCTGGACCCGCTGTAGCCGCAAGGGCTAAATATTTAGTTTTGCTTTTCTAATGAAACCCCCGAATGATAGTTGCTTACACCGTACAGGATACACGTCTCAAGCGAGCAGTGACCACTGACACAAAAACCTTTGTGGCGACCTCTTGAGTTTCAGTGACAATAGAGAACAACCACAAAGTCAAGACAAGAGACAAACAGCAAGCACAGTTTCTCTCTCACTCCATGTGCTTCTGTAATAAAAGTTAAACAGTCAGTCAACAGGATGGAGACTGAGCTACAGTTGATAGTACAAACAGCACTTATCAATGATTAACTCGCCAAATGCGTTTTTCTTTCTCAGTGCTCTGAAACATCTCCATTGACGGCAGTTTTGCTCTGGAAGAGGTGCTTGTTTACAAGATAAGGGCAGTGCTGGATTTAAAATTTTAATATCGTCTCCTCTTGTAAGATGAGAGTGGTTTGTTTTCCACCACATGACACAACTGTAGTGGCTTGAAACGTTAAATCTCTTGAGGCTTCCAAAGCCTCTAAAGTGTAGCACTCTCTGTAAACTGTTGTGATCACAGGATTTAGGAATTCGGCATAAAATCCCATCTAGCAGCCAAGCACACTCTCTGTCCTGATTTAGCATTCTTTTATAAGAATGAACTGCCTTTCATCAGATCGCACTGGCCTGGCAGGAGATGTCCAATCCTACACGTCTCGGCGAGGTGGCCGACAAGTGGGAAGTGAATAGCGCCTGAGAGAGTGGAGCTTAGGCGTCACATCACATTACCTGAGGATGCGTCAGCTGGGTCAAGTCATCTGTGGCTGCTGCTTGCCGGTTTATGTTCCCCAGCTGCACTAAAGCAAGCGTTGTCTCTCCCGGGACGAACTCACGTGCCAAACCTCACAAAAAATGTTATCAGATGTGGAGGGCGGGTGGATGCTGGAGCTGTGTGTGAACTTGGCCCATCATTGACACACCAGTTGGTAGAAAGGATGCGAAGGCTGTGGCTAATCCTGTTGCCATCGAAGGGGCCCTAGCTATAGCGCGATTTCCCGCCTCAAATCCCCCGAAGGAGCTTACGGGTGTGATCACACCTACACTATATTTTCTATAGCCTGAGCCTTGGTGGCAAAAGAGTACTTTTACCGCAGTTCTGTGATTTTTTTTTACTGACCTACATCCCGTCCATTTTCCACAAGTCGACTTATAGTTTAGCCAGGCTCTGTTTGATTCTCTGCATACTTAACTAGCGTCTGTCTTTTTGCTTTGACGTCCATGCTCCGTTCCTTCAGCAAGGTCTTTTCTTAGACGTCTGAGGAGCTACACAGACGGACTACCCTCTCTTCCCACTGTATTGAATAAATCATTCATATTTGACGTTTGAATTATTGAACATACAACATATTACTCTCAGTGAAGGTAAAAACTGACTGTTGCCAAAAGAGAAGAGAGAAACGTTTTTTGGGGGGTAAGTGGGCACGAAAGCCCCTAAGCTTCCTCTCGGAGTGCACGACGGAACATCTTGTTGCGAGAGAGGAGGCCGGCACTTACTTTGAGGCCTTAGGTATATAAGTTCTCATTTATTGACTCCACAACACTCAGACTGGACTCTACTCCTGCAACGGGGTCAACGCTGTGGTGTGCTATGTTCAATTTGCAGTGGTGAATCTCCACCTAAAGAGGCTGGAGGTGATGAATGTGTACTCATCCATAATACATCAGCATTTGCACATACAGTACAAAATCAATACCACTGAAGGGGATTCTGCAGTCATTTTCATTTGACCCAGGTTACATGACAGGAAAGCTGCCAGTAGCTTGCTGTTATACCGACAGTTGCAAAGCTAGGTTGCATAAGGTGAAGAGGAATAACGTTGGACACTCAGATTTGGAAACAATGTTGATTCTTATTCATGTTTATTATAAAAGTGAAATATTATTTAAAAGGTGGGAGGCAATTGCTCACCTTCATAATACATGCTAAAGCTGCTGTAAGCGTTGTTTTCTGATTTAAAAAAAAAAAAAAAAGTGTTAATAGCTCTATATTCTAACAGCAGTCCCTGTTATAGTATTTGGTCTATAGTCCCAACATGTTCTGGTATCCCTGCCCACTTTATCCAATCAGGAGAGAGAACTCTTTCTTGATTGCTGCCGCGACAAGACGCAGAGAGCAGGATCGTCCTGTTAACTGAGAATGGCGACACAGTGTAAGCTTCCAACTCCTGCACGCCTCGTGCCGGCTTATACTACTAAACGAGCAAAGTGAAGATAACCTAAAAGACGAAATAAAGACAGAGGCAGAGAGAGCTGCTTGATAAAAAGAGAGGAGTCGTGCAAGTGTGGTGACGTAGAGGAGAGGGAGGGAATTGCTAACTGCAAAACAGACAGGAAGTTAGCTAACCGACGACAACGCTTGCAGCAGTAAGTACGGTCAGTGAAGAGACCTTATAAACACTTAATTTTGCAATAAAGCTTATGATATCTATGCATTAAGCATTGTAGGAAATGTTGCACAGGAGCTTTGTATGTTTGCTTCGTATTTAACCCGCTAAATTAAATAAAAACATTGATACAAGAGGTTCCTTTCTGGTTATTTAATCCATTCACAATTTTTCAATCGATTTTTCCAGAAAATGTATTGTATTAGATCACAATATGTATGTCATTGTGAAAAAAATGACTCCTCCCTCTAATGTTAACGGGGTTCTGTGGTATGTCTGCGCTGTGCTGCGAGCCGGTTGTTACTTGAGGGAGCAGAATCTCTTGGACACATCTAAACCTCTGCTCTCTGTTAGCGGAGAGGAGAGAGGCACTGAGACGAGCCACTCAATAACGCACATCCTTTGGACTGTCACCGCAAAACCGACCCGAGCCAGCAGCATTAAACAACTTAAACAAATTGTCCACAGGCTTGGAGAGGCAGCGCACAGAGACAGGGACGATCTAATTTTTCACTTGCACATGTTGCTTACATATGGCCAGTTAAATAGTGATCAATGCATGTAAATTGCATGTTACAAAGAGCTCTTTAGTGTTGCAGACAGTTGCCACCTAATCTAGATGACACTGTGTGTTAATGTGTGAAGTGATCCCCTTAACCACAGTGACACTGAATTGTAATCGCAACCAGAAACATTTTTAAGCAGGTCCTGCATTATTAAAAAGGCACTCCTTGGATTTTACACACTATGTTTACGCATCACAGCAGGTACTTATGTAACAGTTTTCTTTAGTTCTCAGGGGAGCTTTTTAAAGCCATATAATTTTAAAGATGTTAGAGTTTACCAGGCAGGGAGGCACTAACAAAAAAAACATTAATGGCTTCCCTTATTGGGAAAGTTGGATTCAGTGTTTTGTCTAACTTTCCTGAAGTGCATTGCTGGAGTAAGTCCATAACTAATCTTCAGACCCTGTCTGTTAAACACAGGGACTCAGTACCTAGCCTTAAATCCTCATTATCTCACTTTATATTGCGGCGGCCTATACAACTCATTTTAGCCCCAGAACCCCATGTGGTTTAAACAAACGATGATTAGACCTGTGTTAGAGCAGATGGTGAATGTCAGAGAAGCTCTATTCCACCAGAATGTCAGCAGTCTCTCTGAGAGCATCCATTGAAGCCTGTCAAGTCCCCGCAGGATCATAAATTTATTGGACCCATACACCGGGGACCTCTACAATCAATGTCCCTCGGTGGAGGAGAGAACCTGCTCTTCAGGGACCGACAGATCCCCACAAACAACCCTGATCAGCCCGGAGCCGTCCTTCACCATCATTTTGCAATTCATGTCCTTGCACGGGAAGCCTAAACGACAGAGAGCCTTAATCACAGCTAATCTTGTGTCTAATTGGCAAATCTCATCCTAATGAATTATCTTGCTGGTTCCCATTGTGAATCATATGCCAAACACACTCTGCATTGTTTAACTAGAGGTTTGTTTACATGGAGATCAGCTCACTCAGTTTACACGACTGTCTGTGCACCTCGTGTGGGAGTGAAAATAATCCTAAACACATCCCATTGATATTAAAATTCAGTCAGTCTTGTGGTCAGCAAGAGGCAGGAGGACGTGGAAAAAGTCATTCTGGGATGGCGTGGTTTGATTTCATGGTAGCAGATTCAATCATTGACTCACTTTCCAGACATGCTCACTTGCAGGTGGTTCCATTTGTCCTTTCTGAGTGCACACTATATGAGCAACAATGGCCATGAGACCCGACAGAGCCGGTTTGCGACACTCCCACTTATCCTCCACTGAAATACAAAAAGAGGCCCGGTTGAACCCTCTGACATTGGTAAAATGGTTAATGGACGATAGACTTTATATAGCGCTCAAATTGTTTTCCAACACATGCCACGTTCACCCGTTCACCCACACATTCATCGACTGATGGCAGAGGCTGCCATGCAGAGTGCCAAGCTGCTCATCAGGGGCGATACTGTGCTTTTTACTTACAATATTTCTGTCAGTCATTCACACACGGATGGAACAAACACTGAACAATTTTCAGTATCTGGCCCAAGTACACAGCTGAACAACATATCAATACCATATCATTAATGTCATATAAGACTATATATCGTTTAAGATTTGGGATACTGTTATATGTTGATGTGGCGTGTTGTCTGCGTAAGTGTTGTCTTTTTCTGGATTTATGGCTGCATTGAGGTAATGTGCAAAGGCACCGTGTACAAATGACATGGTAAACATCTGGCTGAAGAGTGAAGGCATTCCAGCTGAAGGACAACACCTGTACTTATTCACTTGTTTTTCCACTCATTAATATTGTAAATATCAAAATCCTGAGTTTGAATTTATTCTCCAAAACTACACAGCGTCTTTTAAAGGGGCTCTGTGGAGCGTTGTGCTAAAAGTCAGTCCTTAGCAGCTGTTGCTTTCTGCTAGCAGAGCAGAGAGAGTCACTCGACAACATTGGCACATCCTTTGGACTGTCGTGAAAAATGTAAGCTGAGCAGCATACTTGTAAAGAATATAAACACAGGCATGTATAGGCGACAGAGAGAGACGAGGAAGGTCTCATTTTTCACATGATGTTACAATACGCTTAAATATGGCCAATAAAAATTGATTAATACATGTTAACTGCTACAAATTGTTACATAGAGCCCCTTTAATAGATTGTGAAAGCACTATTCCTACAATATCATCACGATGTCAACATCAAGGTATTCAGTAAAATAAAATATCATGATACTTGATTTTGACGCTGCTTTTGAGGAGATTTCAAAATATCAAGATATCATGTGTGACCGTATAGTTTAACAATAACGCCATATCATTTCAAGGCCATAGATCGAACCACAGAACTAGTGGACAACCTGCATATTGTTTATTGTTTATATCTGCTCAGGTTCATTCTATTAAATGTAGACAATCTCCTCCTTGTATATTTGCTGGGTCCATGATGATAAAAAAAGGATGTGGCCGTGTTCCTTGTTCCGTACTGACAGAAGAGGCCGTGCAGCTCACGACCTGACCGAGGAGCGAGCATCCGCAGATGACTTACAAATCACACACTGTCCATGCATCTTCAAGAATCACTGTGACATTTAACCTAACCCCCTGAAACGCTTGCCAGCTTCAGCCCAACTAATCAAGATGACCTCTATCCAACCAGCACACTGAACATCTGTCAGCTTGGACAGCAGCAATCACACCGTATCGCAGAATTATATCTGTGATCCACCTCCTCCCATAACATCGCTGGCCCTTCATCCACACCGGAGTGCCTCGTGTTCCATGCATCCACAGGAAGAAAACGTGCATAATCCTGGCTGTAATGCGCTGAGGTAATAACGCCTGATAGTCGAGCAGGAGGAAATAATCAGATCATCGATACCGCAACGGGCTTCTGTCTTCGTTATGGTTACTTAGGGAGAACAGTGACACAAATCACTTGACTTTTATTTCATTGCGGATTATAGTGGGAGCAGTGGACATGTCTCATTTGTCACAAGCCATCAGGCTCAGCTCTGGCATTATGAACTGCTGATACCTGACGATGGGTGCTCGACCTTTACTCTCCCCATTTTCGAATGTGAATTTTAAAGCATTTTGACGTCCAGGAGTTCACTTTCATGAATAATTTTGGAGCAATGTGTTCAAGGTGCACTGTGTGGTTTTGGGGGAAGACATTTGAATCAGAAGAGAAAGATCTTCATTGACTGATTTTTAAAACTGTTTTATGCCTAAACATTCCGTTTTCATGACGGACAAACTGACCATGAAGGACAAACACAGTTTCATACTGGTCTACTTTGTTTATATGTGGCGGACTCTGCCAGAATATTTCTGAGTTTGTATTATTACCTCATTGTAAAAAAAAAATCAGCGTTTGCGTTTCATCTCCAAAACTACATAGTGAACCTTTAATGCTAAACTCCTAATTGGTAAAGCTCTTATCTTTGAGACAGAAAAGCAAGATCTGGACCTTCAGTTTTCTTCGAATTCAACTTCACCCACTGCACTGTTGGTGTAAATGTGATTCCAGCCGCTTCACGCGAATCTACATTGATTTGAAATGTAGATTGTTCAGGAGGCCTGATAATAGAGAGCAGGTGCGACCCGCGTGTCCTTAACAGAGATGAAAGACGGTGGTAACTCATATATCAAAGACGTGGCAGTGCGTAATTACGGGATACCCTGCCCATAGTCCGGTCAAGCAAATTAATTAAGCGAGCAGTAAATTAATCACAGTCTGCGTGCTAATTTTCTGGTTCAGTGCCGAGGAATCTGGAGTTTGGCATTTAGAAGCCGTTCTCTGGCGCAAAGACGTTCAAGCGTTCGTCACCTCATTTGCCCTCTCTTGCCCTCGGTGTGCCTCAGTGGTTTAGTGCAGCTTATTAAAAAAAAAAAAAAAAAAAAAAGGTCATACATGTGGCTCCTCCACGCAGGGCGCACTGGATGCGTAATGTTGGTGCCATCGCGAACCGAACGGGCTTAAAATACCAAAGCAGCTTCGGTCGCCAACTTTGAAAACTCACCTGTCGACGCTGATCACACACAGGGTCATGATGGAGGCAGTGCAGCACATTACATCCATGCCGATGAAGATGTTGCAGAACGTGTCTCCAAAAAGCCACTTGCCCCCGGTGAGGTCCGTCACTATCACAAACGGCATCACAACTATGGCCACAGACAGGTCCGCCACTGCCAGGGACACCAGCAGGTAGTTTGAAGGTTGCCTCAGCTTCTTCACCACGCACACCGCGATCACCACCAGCGTGTTCCCCATCACGGTGACCGCCGTGATGATCGCCAGCATCACCCCGATGATGATCTTCTCCGGGCGCCCGAAATCCTGCAGCTGCTCCCCGCACGACTCGTTCCACATGGTTGTGGGACTGGCGGTGAGGGCGTTGTGGAGAAGCTGCACGGTGCCATTGATAACTTCGGAAATATCCTCCTTCTTGTTAAGAGTGAGCTCAATTCCCGAAGTATTGTACATCACGACAACGTTGTCTCGGTCGGGGTGCAAGGGACGCCTCGCCAGTGCACTCCAATTACGCGCATATTTGGATATGTGTAACCTGCTCCCGGCTCCTGTCCAGCGGTTTTCGGTCGAGGCTGTCGCAACTGCACGGCATCAGAGCTGCCAAGGACTCACAGAGGCTCTCGACTGGTTCCAGTTCAAGAATGATCCGTGTGAGGAAGCGCTGAAGGCGGACGCTCCATCCCCAGAACGAACTTCTACTCCAAAACTAAAAGATGAAAACACAAGTTACAGAATCTAATCATAGCTGCTCCCGGAGTGCTTGTGTCTCAGTGCACTAACCAGACAGATATGGACTATTTGGGGAGTTGCGCTGCGCAAACCGCACCTATTCGTGTGACGCATCAGTGAGGACGCACAGACAGCCTCCTAACTACTGAATACGGGAGATAAGCGCTTCGCTTTCGAAGTGGAGTTAGGGACCAGCAAGCGCGCAAAATCATTAATAGTTTAGTGGCCATTTGTGCATGCGGGGCACAGGGTTCCCTCTCCAAACTGCACCTTGACTTCATGCAGAGGGTGCTGGGCTGGAAATAGAGACTCAGATTTATTAAAGGTGCACTATGTAGTTTGGAGAAAGGAGTTTTAAGAAAAAGATCTTCAGTGATTGATTTAAAAAAAAAAAAGTTTTATGCCTAAAGAAACTAAATCTGACCTCATACTGTTTTACTTTGTTTTAATGTGGTGGACCACCTTTCTAGCTTCAAACAGTGTTCTGGGGACCTTATTTTCTTCTTGTTTATTCAGTTATGGAAAAAAAAAATATTTCTGAATATGTATCATCACCTCCTTAATATTGTAAACGTAAGTGAGCTTGAATTTCTTCTCCAAAACTACATTGTGTCCCTTTAATCTCTCAGAATATTCCTACTCCTCGGGAAACGTGGTCATGGTGGTCAGTATAAGCAAGCTGGCATCCCCACTGACAGCCCTCAAACACATCCATGCTTTCTTTCTTTCTTTCCTTATTTAATTTTTAGGGGAAAAAATGCAACCAAGTTTGCTTTAAAAAGATTCCAGTTTTTCCCACATGCCTCTTGAGTTCGAAGAACAGACAGGAAATGAACCTCTTGGCATGTCTCCAGCACCTCCAACAAGCAGAAATCACCTGTTTATAAATAGAACAGCTCAAACGCAACACAAAAACATTTTCTCTCTCCTGGCGCAGGCCTACGACACCCACCCCCCGCTCACTCCAGCTCCTCAAATTCAAGCAGACAAAGTCCGGCACGGCCGATGATGCTCGCACACAGGAGGGACATATGGGAGAGCTTCCCAGGACTTTGGCTGCTTGCATCATCGTCCAGGCAGCAACAGCTGTGGTGTGTTTGTCCCCTCCGGCTCTGGAGGGGCCAGTGCTGCTTCCCACAATTCCCTCAGCCTGCCATCACAGCCACCACAGCCTTTTACTCAACATTGTACTGCTCAGTTCGACAGGCAGGTCAGTCATGATTGTCACTTCGGATTAAAGCCAGTGACCACCGATTGTTTCTACTCGGCCTTCTGCTGTCAAGGAAAATGTACTCATTTACATTAAGAAGACTACAGATGCTCGGAGGTCAAAGGAGGGTCATGTTTCCAGGGTGGAAAGCCTCACAGGCAGTGCCGGCCCAAGCCTTTTGGGGGCCCTCCCACCACCGCGGAGTCATCTGTGCTTGACAATTATTGACACAAATGTCACACTATAATTTTACATTATAAATTGTATTAATACAGTGACAGATTATGAACTACTGTCCCCCTGGGAACAGATGCATTTGTGTAGTCTTGTTTCAGCTGTTTGTGTTCACTTTGTGTTTCTTTGATCGTCAAAGGTCTTTTGACGCCATTTTTGCATCTTTTCTAGTGACTTTGCCCTGATTTAGCTGCCCGTGCTTGTCTTTGTAGTCAGTTTCCCTCTCTTTATAGCTGTTTGATTGACTATCCAACAAACATGTTAACAGTAACTTCAAACAGAGCTTCGGGCCCTGGGCCAGTGCTGAGCGGAGCCACTTCAGTAATCCGTCCAAGTATCTGGTGCTTCCAGGCGTCAGTATGTATGGACTCTGTTCCAACGCTTGAGCATATCATTTGTCGACGCTTGAACTTTGGTGTAACCAGGTTCAGCTTTTATTAAAAGCATGGTGGCATGGTTTCTCAGAAGTGAAAGTGTAATTCGAACCAATTACAGGAAATACTCAAAATGCAAAACTTGTTTTGATCCCCCCCGTGCTGCCAGAAAATCCCTGGTGGCCTGTTTGGATGTCAGGTTCTTAAGACTCTGTCCAATAAACAAGCCCCATGTGAGTCCATGTGAGTTTTGCTCCCAAGCCCGAACCTCCTAATTGGGCAGTAAGAACCCTAATGAAGCCAAAATACAAGTCAAATGTCCCGACCATGGCTGCCATAAAGTTTTTAAATTTTTGTACAAGTTGTGTAATTACATCAACATGTCAATCATTTTCTCATGTTTAAAAGTCAGAGCGTGCTGCCAAAAGCAGCCCTTCAGGTCTTATCCAAACATGCTGCATCTGACATGACAGGTAATCCTATTGACTATGTTGGCTGGGAGCCCACCTGTGCCTCTGACATGAACCGACATAATGTTATCAGTCAGTCAGTCAGTGGAAGTCAGATGTCTAGTCTTGAGATGCAGATTGCAGCTGAAGGCGGACAGGTGGAGATGGTCCTCTCTTCGTAAGCCAGAGCGGAGATAAGCGTTGTTTATCTCGTTTTCTCTGAGGCAAATTGAGGAGTTGCGAACATGACCTTAAGTGACACAATCAGGCGAGGAGCAGGAGCGCCGGGCAGCGAACAGGTAATTTCATCACAACGACAAGATGTAAGAGAGGGGCATAATAGAACGTTTGTTTTAGAAGTGTTTGTCTGCGATTTAGTGATGAACTCCTAAGCGGCGATCACTCCTAATGAAAAACAGACAATACTGCAAAACCGTAAGTGTTTCCTTGCCAGTATCAATCTAAGCTTTGTTCATATTTGTTCATTGTTCTATTCTGCTTCCATTAGAACGTAGAAAGTCATTTTTATGCCAAACAGTTGCTTCTTGAATTTATTTGAACCCCATTTATTTTAATAGCACATTATCTGAATGTACATGTAATGATGCCGCCGGGCTGTTAACACGTACAAAGAGCAGCGACCACATTACTCCAGTCCTTGCTGCTTTCCACTGGTTCTCTGTAAGTTTTAGAATATTTTTTTTTACATTTCACTGCTTGTTTTTAAAGCCTCAGATGGTATGACACCTGCATCTCTGAGTTGATACCTCCCTTTGAGCCGGATTGCTGTGTGAGATCCTCTGGAACTACCCAATTAATGGTTCCAAAATCTTGACTCATGACCAAAGGTAACCAGGCTTTTTTTGTCCGGGTGCTCCAATTGTGGAAATCTCTTTTTTCATCATGTGGCTTTTAACTGATGGTTATTTGAAGTTATCCTTAAATGTTCTGTCTTGTTCCTAATCTTAAGTTTTGGGTCTTATCTTGTTTCACACTTCTTTTAAACCACTTCTTTCCATCTTTCATTCCTGTCTGTTTATCTGTTTTGAATTCCTCCCTCGTCATTTCCTTTTTGTTCCTTGTATTTGTTATTTTTAATCTATTTTTGTCCTTCATTCCTTTTACTGCTCAAAATCTTCTTTAACTGTCCCAAATTCTTTTGATGTGATGTTGTTGCCATCGTCTTCTTCTTCTTCTTCTTCTTCTCCTTCTTTGTTCTTTATTGTTTTTATTCTTTTATTTATTTCTAATTTTGAATTTATGTTTATAGTTATCTGTTTATTTTTTTTCTACTCCCTCTCTTCTCTTTCTGTGATTTTGCCTCTTTTATCACTTTCATTCCTTTCACTTGTTATGACTCATATTGTCTTTTTGTGTTTCTGCCTTCTTGTTTTAACTCAGACTTAAGCTTGACTGTTGAGTATTTATTCTGTACTATCTTCTTCCTTATTATTATTAATATTATTATTACTATCTGCTATTATTACCTGTTTTGACTGTATTATTATCAAGTCAAGCTCATCATTATCAGTGCAGCCTTGAATTGAAGTCTTGAATCTACATGGAGAAGTCAGTGATTCAAAGTGTGGTCTTGAGGAAAAGAATGACCTGAGAGTAATGTTTAAAGTAAAAGAAAAAATAAATAATAATAATAAATGTTTCATGTCTTTTCTCTCTCTCTTAGCACAGACTTTGCTCTCAGCTGCTAGTAGCAGTTTCCACTGTGACCTTGTTGCACCCGGTCTTCACCCGAGCTTTTCAGAAACTGAGTCAAAGCCAAAACACGTTACTCCTCACCAAAGCATAGCTGACAGTGTTGTTATGAGTCAATTGGACGGACTTAAATTGCATATATGTGCCTTACCTTAAAGCTTTAATGGCAAAAGATCTTCTTTGACATTGAATATCTACAGTTTCAGCCACAGGATTGGGGACTCGTTCATGAATAAACTTGTGTGAATCCAGATATCCAGGACATGAGAATCCGAGATCTGCTGAGCTTAAATTATGCGTAAGGACTATGGAATTTGAGTGCCATAGTTTGTGTCCCGTTCTAGTTCTTTAGTTGAGTTTATCAGACTTTGGCATAGTTAGTAGTGTCTGTGGGTTGCTTTTATTCATGTAGGAGAGCAAATTTTTCAATTTCTCAGAGGCTTTTTTTGTCCACATATTGAACAATTTGTGGGGGTTACTCAAGTGTGTCAATGAATCGAGCCGCCTACAGTTTGATTTTCGTCTTTTCAACAGAAATAACGCTGCTCTGAAGATATTTTTATAGTCTCTTGTCTTATGCATCGAGAAAAGGAAGTAACAGAATACACCATAGAAAGAGGCAAGCATGACAGTTTGTCAGTTTCAGTGATGTGGGCAAGCCTGACACTAATCACTGAGAAGTAGAGGGTTTTCAAATTCTTTCCAGCTTCAGAGTCGAGTTTACTCTGCAAGCATCCTTCACCTGATTCGCACCTACAAACCGCCACGTATCTCTGCCAACTCTGATCTCTGCACGGACACAGTAAGACTGAAAGTGACTTGTCGAAAGGAGCATCACGGATGAGTAAGCTACCTGCAGGAAGTCCCACTTCTCAGGGTTGAGATGCTCATACTCAACATTTAAACTGGCCTGAAACGAGGCTCGCGCTACAATAATAAGGATCAAATTAAACCTTCCGACTGACGAGCTCTCAGCTTCACGGCTTCACATCTTCATTTTACCGAGGTTAACGTATTCAGAGCCACACGCAGGGAGTAGTGAGTCAATATACGACATAATCGACTGCTCCTGCTTTTACAGCCACTGTAACATCACGCATAATTGTTTGAATCTGATGACGTCTTGGTCTTTGATTTTCGGGGGGCAGTGTTTACATTCACTTAGGAGGGTCGATTTAATTTGCCTACCTGCAGCAGTCCACCTTATATATGTCAATATATACATCCCTCGTCGGGAGTCACTTTTATCTTTCGCTTTTTATGCAATTGTTCTACTTGAAGCACCAAGGATAACATGGAATTTGTTGAATGCCGACTTTATTAGAATAGAAATAGGCATGACCATCAAGCTAAAAAGTTGACTCAAGGAGAGTTCAAACACACTGTCCAATCAGGCCACTCCCCAGGAAACAATAGAAAAGGACAAAAGCAATGGGTACTTTCTCGAACAGTGATTAATTTATTCCTGCAGAGTCCAGGTGTGAGCACAAAGTCATCACCTCTGTACCTCAGGGAGCATTTTTGTGATTATTTCAAAGGGGTCTAAGACTAATTGCTAATCTGACCGGTGACCTGAAAACTAAAGCTCCGAGGTCTTTTAAGAATGTTAGTCCTCCTGTAACTCTCTTCAAATTACAGAGAGACACAAAATCTGTGTGCACCTTGGGTAGGAGGTCGAGCATCTTTTCATCATGACTATCTTTTAAGTTGTGCTATTTTGTATCCAAAATACATGTTTGTAGTTGTAAAGTGAGACACTTGGCAACATCCAACTATTACCATTTTCCCTTGAATGCCTTCAAACTGCTGTTATACACACAGCCAATATGTAGTTTGGGTAATTGTCCAAAGAGGGAGTTGTTTCGTGTTGTTTGTTTGGGTTTGAGACCCGGCTGGGGCAGGGCCTTTCTGTGTGGAGTTTGAATGTTCTCCACTAACCCAAAGAAAAGGTAGGTTAATTGGTTACTTTAAACTGTCCGTAGATGTGAATGACAGCGTGGATGGTTGTTCGTCCCGATATGTCAGCCCTCTGATGAACTGCCGACTTATCCAGGGTGTACCCTGCCCAGTGTCAGCTGGGGTCAGCTCCAGCCCCCCTATGAACCTGAAACGGATAAGTGGTTTCAGATAACGGATGGATTGTAAAATCTACAAAAAAAGAGGCAGATTTTTAATATTGTACAATTCATTTTCCTGTGTGATTTGCACACAAAGATCTGATTGCTCAGAGCTCTGACAGTCAAAATGGCAGACACATTAGAAAGTTGTATCTGTGTGATGATAAAGGCAAAAAAAAAAAAATTTTCATCATTAGCAAAAGACCAAATGCGGCATCGCTGTCACTCGTCTAATATTAGGATTTAATCATTTTGTCATAATGTAATCACTCCAAAGCTAACCTGGACTGCACCTCATGAGTCAGCATTAAAAGTCAATCACAGGAAATGCAGGTTACTGACACTGATGCTTGCAAAGTGCCACGGATTCCCCCATGATGTTACACTACCTGTTCACCTGAGGTAGTCTACACAGGTGGTGACCACCAGAGGGCGACAAAACAATACTCCTCGGCATTTTTTAAATTAATGATGATAGATTGACAGGTGCAGTAGACCAATGCCTTGCTGCAGCATCAACTGATTATCCAGTAAGGGCGTGGGAGGGAAGAGACCATCTCTCAAGTCTTTCTGTCTGGAGTAATTTACATCGGTTTGGCATTGAGCCTGGTTGGAGACATTTCCCTCAAGGTAAGTCTTCATGCAGTAACGTTGATAACTAACATGTATTCTTGTTTGGGAAAACATATTTCTGAGTTTCCTGTAACTTTCGGACGAATTTACTTTCGCGTGGTTGTCACTCTAGGTTGTGTGTAATGTGCATTTTCTTCAACACGTGTTAAGTTAGCTAGCTGACTTACAGTTCATTTAATCAGCTTACCAGAGGTGCTCTGCCAACAATGTCTTTTTTAACGTATTGTCTCGTGTTGGATAGCATAATGTTAGTCAACAACGTTAGTCAGTGAGTTGATGAAAGAATAGTCGTTTAACGAGCAGATGAATTCAGGCGCCATAATGTCTAGTGTAAGACAATTACCGTTAGCTTTGAAGTCAGTCAAACCGAGAATAATGGCGCGTTCCATTATACCTGGAACCTGAGGGGGGCGGTACTCCGACAAGGAGAAGTGCAATGGAAGGGCCCTCAAAGTTGGAAACTAGTAGTGTCTTGGGGCTATAGTTTGCAGCGAGCATCCTTGTTTTTGCGCGCAAATGCACTGGGATGCTTTTAGGTGGGAAGTCATAAATAAGACTTGGAAATTCCTACTTGCAATGGAAGGCACCATTAACGTATCTTCCTCATGCCTCATGCTAGCTAGCTTATTTACCATGTGTTCTCAGCAATATGTAAGGGATAATCACCTGGAGGCAGGGCAATAAACAGTTGGATATGCCCGGACCCGGTTCG
>OMLP01044646.1:71924-96235 GCA_900302685.1 Spondyliosoma cantharus
CCGGTTCATCCTGTCGGGACGTAACCCGTCCACTAGCCGGGCATATCAAACTGTTTATTGCCCTGCCTTGAGGTGATTATCCCTTACTTATTTTCTCTGCCCTACACCTTTGCACTTGAAGTATATAGAAGATTCCTTGCTGAGTTAAAACTGTGTCACAGTGTTAAATATTTGGGTGAATTTTACATTTAAAAGTGAGGTTTCTTTGGAGTAGTAGAGTACGCTATAACAAAGATGACCCTGTCCTCCATACAGTAAAAGTCCATCTTTCTGTATTTTATATTGGCAATGTTTGAGTTTTGTACTTAACCTTACTGCTCACAAGAGCTGTGTAATTAGTGTACAGTATTGTCAGTTTAATGCATTTTTTGGCCTTACTATTAACATCATACATGACAAAAACAAAGCTCTTCCTTGTACCTGGCATTTTTTAGTTTATGTTGGGCATCTGGTCTTTCCTAATGAGAAGCAGGTGGTTTAATGCAATCCTCATGATGCGAGGGTCAGGCTCACTTTTTTCATTGACTGAACAGTAGGGGTCGACGAATATGTTTTTATTGAGGCCGATGATGATTTTTTAGTAATCTAGGAGATTACCAATAACCGGTTACAACTGATGTACGCGTACAGGAAAAATAAAAATCTTAGTCTCAAAGTCGAGAACAAGTAATGGAATAAAACCAACTGCAATTTACAAGTACTGTACTTGCATACAACTTGGAGGTACTTTGCGTCTGTATTTCCATTTTCTGCAATTTAATACTTTCACTCAACTTCATGTATTGGATGACTTTAGCAAGCAAATTCAGATTCTAAGGTGCTAGTCAGGTGATTACTCATGACAGACAGTTTGTGTTGTGAACTCTGAGCCTGCTGAGTGGCAACCACCAACAGAGAACGGATGCTGCATCAGAGCCAAAGTAGTGCATTTATATATATATATTATTTTAAGGGGAATAAGTCACAAAAAACAAGGATATCAATAATTATAACAGTGCTGAATATTGGTCCTGGTAATTGGTCTATCCCTACTGTATAGTGTCTTCAATAAAAAAAAATCTTAAATTGGCAAATGAGAGCTGAAATGATGGCGTTTAGTAACAACAACCAATGTTGCCTGACAGACCCACATCACAATGCATTATATCCTTTGGTAGCTATAACTGACTTGAAAACCCCTTAGTTGTGCATTTTATCCTATGTTTTTCTCCTTGCAGTTAACCCATTGTTGTGCCAAATGAATCCAAACAAGCCTCCTGACCTCAGTGGTATGACGGGCGTTCCTTGGCTGGGACGCGGAAGAGCACTGCAGCCGCAGGAGCCGGCTGTAGGACGTAGTAGAGGGCTGCCGCTCTCTACTGAAGGACCTGGTCTAGGACGAGCCAGAGGTTTTCTCACTCCTGGCGATACCCCACGAGGACGAGGAGTAGCACTACCTATTGCTGAACCTGTGGTCGGACTAGCTAGGGGGATTCTGCTGCAGCCTGAAGATGGAGTATTCAGCCGAGCAAGAGAGCTTCTTTTCCAAGCAACTGAACCAAAGGTAGGGGTGGCAAGAGGTGCCATCCTGCCAAGTGTGGAGCCGCAGCACAGACAGACACCACCACCTCCACCTGAAACCACAACGCCACATCTCACAGAAGAGACCTTGAAGGTTGGGGTCAGAAATGTGTCTATGTGCATATACAATTGCAGTTTTTTTTATTATAAATATGATAGCCCTACGTTAACACCTAACACGCTAATGTTTTTATGTGCTTACAGGTTGACACGCCCACCCATGGTCAAACATCAGCACTGGTCTCAATGTTTAGAGGAATTGGCATTGATTCGTCAATGACATCATGGGGAAGAGGAACACTCCCAGTGGGTCTGTATCAAATAGAGCTTGGCCCAACTACTGTTTTGATGATAGTTAAACATCTTGCATGCTGCTCTGACAGTGTAAGATGTGGCAAGGTACAGGTAGCATTTCATCCATGGACAACTTCTCTTGTATGTTATGGCGATAGTTGGAGAATCATGAATCCATAGCACTCAGCAATAGGGATGTCCCAATCAGGTTTTTTTTACTCCGATCTGAGTCCTTTAATATTTAGTATCTGCTGATACCGAGTCCCGATCCGATACTTGGCCTGAACTAATATTTTCCTGGATAATACAGCTGCATTAAGAAAATAAGTACCTGCATCCAAGCTGTTCCTGAATAGGTTTTTATTTTTATTTTGTTGAAACAAAGTATATACTTTAATATGGCTCTTTCTTTTTCTGCATATGCTATTGCAACATTGGCCTCCCACTTTCCTTGTGTTAGCAGGTGAGTCTGTGACGCTGCACTGTGACAGCAGACCCTCGTGTACAGCCAGCTGAAGTGTGTGCGAGACTTGGCCCACACTTGGTACCTCCATATCATCCATTGCTTTTTACATATTCCTTATGTTATCATGTAAAATGACGTGGACGTGTTGCTTGTCTATTTCACATGTGTTCAGCATCTCCTCGTTTGTCTGTTTTACATGCTCTGCTGTATGAGACCCACGAAACTAGTGTGGATACCGGCATGTTGTAACTCGAAAGTGGAATAAATGTAATGTAATGCCGAGATGGTAGTGTGTACCGGGCATTCAAAAACTCCAGGTGACGAAGAAAACCCTGATCCTCTACCACGGAGATGAGCTGGTTATCCAGAGCGACAAATTGAATTACCTTCTCTGTAATATTTTTGGCCATGTCAAAAAGATATTTCTCTTTCCTTTTGAAAGTATCCGCTGCTTCAGTGCCTTTGCCTGTATTACTTGAGTGAACTCGTTGTATTCTTTGAGTGTTTGTTTTTTATGAGCAGTACTGAATGCAGCTCTTTTGTCACCCCCTTGCGAAACGGTCGTATTGCAGATGTTACATGTTGCCTTTGAACTGCTTTCACTTTCTAATTTAAAATATTTCCACTCTGCAGACATTTTATCCTCAGGTTTGCCAGAGTAATGGTACGCGCGTCTGCGTTCTGCCACAAATTGTGCTCTGACGTTTAAAAAAAAATAATAGTATCTGCCTTGGGTCCACATTCAAAATAGCCGATTCCGATCAGTGGAAAAAAGCCCCGATCCTACAGGTGGAATCGGGACATCCCTACTCAGCAATGTAGTATCTTCCCAAGAAGGAGATTATTAGTTACATTACATAAAGCATTAGCAACGTCTTGTGGCACAGAGAAATGGCATTTATTGAGTGTTTTAAAAGTAGTGCAATCTCAGTGCATCAATTCAGTTGAATTACAAGTGCATTGTCACATGTGTTTATTTTTTGCTATTTCTGACTGTGCAGCACTTAACCTGTTGTTTTTACAACTTTTTTTTAGAAATAATTTTGGATTGGATTAGGAAAAAGCCAGATTGGATTTGGTCATAGCAGAGCCATTCCTCATATAGTGCATGGTGTCTCTGACCTCTAGCTCTCCCACATGTGCATGCATTGTCTTTTAATTGTCTTTGTGTATGTCTGATGAGTTGCTTAACGGACATTTAAACATCATTATCCTTAAGTTTCCTTAATGTCCCCTCTTCAGCCATGGTAGCAAGGACAAAAGTAAACTTCAATGGCCTGACATGCATTGATTCATTCAGATTGACTGTCTGCTGCAGAAGATCCATAGGAACTGAATAATTAAATGTTGTTACAGGAAGAGGAGCAGCTGGAGATTTGGGAGATGTGAAGTTGCAAGGTGCCTCATCAGGTCTACTCGGCAGCCCAGAGAGCTTTGGCCAAGCTGAAGAGGTTATGGGCAGAGGCAGCAGGTAGGTGGCGAAAGATAAAGTGTCTGACTTACACTAAATATCAGAAACACTTGTCAGCCCAATGCAAGAAAACATACAGTACATCCATCAAAAATGACCACAAAGTTGAATCAACATCCTCCAAAACAAGTTAAAAAAAGAAACAAAAATGGAACCTTGATGAAATTTAATGAATGATTTCTCTGCTGTTTGAGTGAATTGGTTTTAGTTGGGTGTGTCTAATAAACTGGGTTCTCGGTGCAGGATGCTTTTTTTACGTTTTTATCCTGCAGCTGTCTACACCTACTGAATGCCTCATTTACACTTAAAGTATGCAGCTGTTGCTTTTACTTTGTAGTTGCTGTGAGAGAGGTGTCTCCTTAAATGAAGTGGTGCAGTAGTTTGTCTGGAACTTTTGTTTCCATAAAATTTAAATTGCAGCTTTGAACTCGAGTTCACAAATATTAAGATACAGTTTCTTATAATGGTTAGCCGTAAGTTTCCCTCAGTAAATATTACATGTAAATCTAGTTTGAGTGTATCATAGATTTCTTGTTGGTCCAAAAATGTACGCAATAGAATAAATATTATGCGATCAGTATTTGGAGATATTTAGCCAGGACAAACACAAAAATACAAAAAAAAAGATTTCTGTCATTTTCACAAAAACTGAGACAACTGGTATGTGACCCCTGGCCTGTTACAGTTTCCATGGCCGAGGTTTGTCCCCTAGGACAATGGTGGGGCATGGAAGAGCAGCGATACCTCAGCTTGGAGGAGGAAGAGGACGGATTCTACCCCCTTCTTTTACTCCAGGTCCTGTCCATTCTCTTGCTCCAGCTCCTGAGGAAAAAGCAGCCTTACAGTCTCAGACTTCCCTCACAGGTAGACAATCTGATGAACAAATTAATCACAGCAACACAGCAAGACATAAAATGTTTCTTTCTCCTTCCTTCTTTTCTCATCTTTTTTGAAAGTTGTAAAATTCATCCCAAAAAGGTTTTATTTTAATGTGTGTTTTTGATGCAGGTTATCTAATGATTATTTACATGCAAGTCCTTAAAAGTTAATGTGAGAAGGAGTTCTGAAAATGCTTGATGTTAAAATGCAAATAATGTGTAGGGACCATGGCCGCAGTGCCCACCACTCGAGAAGTGCTGGAGCTTTCCACTGTTGCACCAGCAAAGGTGGAGTTGAAAATGGAGGCTCTCCGGTAGGTATACTTAACTACTTCAAATTTTTCTCTATGGGTCTTGACACCAGTCTGACCTTCAGCCGCCATTATGTGTCTGTAGTTGTACAAGTCTACAAAATCAGGTCTTAATTTGTGCATTGTCATTACATCACTCATCCAACTTGTGTTTTTTCTCCACCATTTGACCTACAAGTAAAATGTTAACTTCTTTTATATGTAAAGATGCACAGTATGACTTTGACTGTTGTTTTTGTGGTGTGTTCAAGTGCAGCATGTTGCAGATGCAAGGCACGTTATACATTTGATCAGCACTTAACAGGGCTGATTCATTTCCATAATTCACTTCAGATTTACAGATATATCAAACTCATTTTTACAAAGTAAGTCACTGTTGCCGTGTCTTGTGCTCAAATGATCTTTTTTTGCATGCATATTCTCCATCTTGTCAGTGAACCATTTAATAAGGCTGGAACAAAAGGAGCTCCTATAACTATTGCTTCGAACCACATCCCGATTCGATGCAAGAACGAAGCTGTTTATCAATACCATGTTACATTCATGTAAGTATCATCTGTGTTTCCTTTATTTAGGAACAAAAATGGCCAGTGGAAAAAACTAATGTGTGAAGTTTTAGCCATCATGCCTAGTGAAACATAAGAATTTGCTTTAATGTTATTAGGTCATTTATTCCTGAACCATGTTGTGAACCAAATATGAACATAGACAAACAAAGCCAAAATTAGAAGCATTGTTTGCATTGCAAGTATTGTCAGTTTATTGTGGTAATTAGGGTTGGGCAGATGAACAATCCCATCGTCCATCACTGATGGCTGACAGCCATCGACTACAAGTCCCTGACCATCGTAATATCGTGATTCAAAAGGTTCCCCACCAGAGAGCACAATTAGGTAGCGAGTCGCCTCAGAGTTGTCGTTGGGTAATAGTTGTTGTTGTATGTGATCTGTGGGGAATTAAAATAAAAGGAAGCATGCTGCTGCTCAGTGCACCAACATTACATCTCCATGTCCTGTTTTCTTATTTTCTTATTAAACCAGCTCAGTTAGGCAAGACGATTGGTTAAGGCCAGTTGACCAACGTTGTTTTATGCAAATGAGGCTGAACAAAGCTAAGCTACAGACGTGGTGCAGAGATAAGGGTGCTTTTAAACCTATGTCGTTGGTAAGGGGAGATGGCCTCCTCTGCAGGGTGAGACACGATTGATGATTTATGTCAGAGCAACTGTGGGAAACAGCCGGCTACAGTGGTGAGATAATAAGCAACTTCTGCCTTATGACAACATTGAGGGGATACGCTCCCCCAAACTAGTAAACACAGTGTCATCGTCCATCACACTGTTCACAGTAGAGAATGTCATATGCTAATTTGGCAGACATCGCCCTACCCTAGTGGTAATCAATATTAAAAGTATTGTACGAATTCTAGAAGTTATGCATTTTCAATCTTATCTTTCAGTCCAAATGTTGAATCGATGGCAATGCGTTTTGGCATGATGAAAGATCACCGCTCGACCACAGGGGAAGTGGTAGCTTTTGATGGCTCCATACTCTACCTGCCTGTTAAACTGAAGGACGTATGTATCACAAATATAAGTTTACCATGGTGTGGGGTGTTTACTGTCTCTATCCTTCTGTTAATTAAATATTTTTGTATGTACATAACTAAAATCCTATTCCTAAATAATGTTAGTTTAAATGCATTGAGTTTTGTGTAAGTCACATTGCTGAAGTTAACACCAGATTCCTTCTGTTGGCTAATATTTGGGTGACCTACAGGTGGTTCTCAAGAGTTTGAGACGGACTGATAATGAAGAAATAGAAATCAAAATCCAAATGAAGAAGATTTTGCCACCCAACTCAGATCTGTGCATCCCATTCTACAACGTGGTGCTCAGAAGGTATTTTAAGTTTTATTTTTAAAAAAGTTGAAGAAAAAGAAGTCAAAATGCAAATCAGTAGTGTTCAACAGCTCCACAAATTTCACATAGTTAACATTTGCGATAATGGCAGTCATTGTCAGCTTAAGAATTTAAAATGATATGCTGTAATTGCCTTCTATCCACTCATACATTACTCACCATTATTTCTGAGTTGTTTGTTTTTTTGATTAATAAGTTAATGTCCTCTTCTTCCTGGAGAACCTTCCTGTTCAAGCAAAATGCTAAATTTTTGAAAGCAGTCTGGCTTTGTGTCAAAGCCATTTTAATGAAATAACCCAAGCAACCACAATTATCTCATTATTCTACCATCATATTGGGATGGATTGAAAGATGTCCAAATGACCATACGTGACCCAGTGTTGTTGTTTTGTTTTTTTTCAAGGGTAATGAAAGTCATTGGACTGAAGTTGGTGGGTCGAAATCATTACGATCCAGAAAGTGCAGTCATTCTGGCAAAACAGGGGTTAGTACTTAGTTGTATCTTCCGAGGCACGACACCATCTTGTATCATGGCAACTCTAGTCCGTTCATTATCCTTCTTGTGTGTATTTATAGGCTGCAAGTGTGGCCAGGCTATTCAACCTGTATCAAGCGCACAGACGGAGGCCTGTACCTGTGCATAGATGTCTCTCACAAAGTCTTGAGGAATGATTCTGTGCTGAATGTCATGTAAGTTCAAAACGCCTCTCAACAGTATCATACAAATTGGTATATGTTCAGAGATAATATGTAGGGAAACGTTATGGCTCTAATTTCACAATATTTCAGGCTATTTCTGCGATGACGATATTCTTTACTATTTGACAAAAATAGACAAACATTTTTAGTTCAGAATTTTTTTTACTCTCCTCATACTTTATCTGTGGGATTTTTGGTATGACATTGTCATATTCCAATTCTATAGACATCGTTCATATTTCTAAATATGAGCTAGTAGGAAATATGTTCTGTTTGACTCCAGAGTAATAAAATCAAGAGTGCATCTTTTTATTCTATTTTTATTTTTGGTGCTTTCTATATAGGTACCCAGACATACTCATACAAGTTTGAACATTGGTTATGCGATTACTGAGGCACACAGAGCTATATAGATGCCATACTATATGATACAATCATACATAATTAAATCAGTCTGTAAGATGTGACATTCTTGGTGCGTCTGAGGTGAGTTAGAGGGCAGTGAATTGCCAAATGTAGCAGTCTGTTACAGTTTATCTATTGCATCTGTAGATTATTCATAATTTCTGTTTAAACATGGAAGAGAAAAATTACCTTTGGCTCCTGCTTGCCGCCAGGAACATGTTGTATCAACAGAGCAAAGAGAATTTCCAAGACGAATGCACTAAAGAACTCATCGGCAGCATCGTCATCACTCGCTACAACAACCGTACCTACCGCATTGATGCTATTGAGTGGGACAAGTCACCCAAAGACACCTTTACTTTGATGGATGGCACTAAAACAACCTTTGTGGAGTATTACAGGTGAGACTCATCAAAATGTATGTTTTTGTTTATTGAATTTGGTGACTATTTCAGAGTAGCAGCGACGGTCCAAATTATATCTGCTAGTAGTGTTTTTCTTTTTCTTTTTTTTTTTTAATTCGCTCTTACTTGTCGTCATCACACGGGCTTCCATCTGTTGACAGCAAGAACTACGGCATTACAGTCAAAGAGATGGACCAGCCTCTGCTCATGCATCGCCCGAAGGAGAGAGCCAGGCCAGGAGGGAAGGTAGAACTGCTCTTCAGTTCATAATAAATGTTCAAGACACACTGTCAGCTGTGTTTCTTTCTATAATAATCTTATGATCCTTACTGTAGACCAGTCAGCTGATATGAGGTGAATTCTTGCATCAGATTGCCACCTAGTGGCCAAGTCTTGCAATATATACGTCAGCACTTCAATTGCACGAAATGAAAATAAATGCTTCACAGCAACTAAAACAGGTTTGTCATATCAAGCTGTTGCATATTTTCTCATGTGAGAGGCAATCTGGTTTGGATGAACAACCTACTCAGACTTCTGTAGTTTCATAATACAAATGAATACTTAAGATTCTTGAGTCCATGAGAAGCATAATGATTCAAAGACATAATTAAAGTATATCAAAAATATATGAGCAGTGTAGAACATTTTTTAAATTCTGGTTCATTGCAGCAAATCATTACTGGAGAGATCCTGTTGGTGCCAGAGCTTTCCTTCATGACAGGAATCTCTGAGAAAATGAGGAAGGACTTCAGAACCATGCAGGTACATGTGATGTCAACACAATGGTCTTCCTTTGTATATCTTCGAACGCCTACATTAATCAGTTGTAAAGTATAGACAGTGTTTCTAAACGGTTAAAAGAACGGTCGTTATGAAGCAGTCGTGGTATGTTTGTAATGAAAGAGATTAGTCACAATACAAGGTTCACAGCAGTTTGGTCCTTCACTGTTATAATGTAATTTCTGCATCAACGCTTATCAAAATCACTATTTATAATAAAGTACATTTAAGCCCCCAAAATGTTGTGCCTGAATGCATTTGTGTATAAATTAAAAGAATAACTCATGGAAACAGATTCAGTGAAGATTTCATATTGTAGGAGGTGACCATGCACATCAACGTGAGCGGTGAGCAGCACACCAACTCAATTAAACAGCTTCTGAAGAACATCAGCACCAACTCTGAGAGTCAGAAGGAGCTCAGCCGATGGGGACTGGAGATCAGCTCACAACTCCTGGTGGTGAGGCTCTGCAGCTATTTTCAGATTCAACTTTACAATATTTCATGCAAAGAGTATGTTTCACTTCAGATTAACGCTTTTGAAGTCCATATATTGTAAACAATGCAGCTCACAGCTTCCTCACAAGGCCAGGGTGTGATGCAAACATGTCTCGGCCTTATGTTATTATGATAAATGCAATATTTGTCTAATATTGTGATCCTGCTTTTCAGTCCAAGAATACATTTGATTCAGAATGAATAAATGTCAGTCTACAAAATGCATCAAATATAAAAAAACGGAGAAAGTCATTACCGTTTGAAATCACAGAAAGTTCTATTTGTTTAGAATTCATGGACAACAATTCTGCTCCGAGTCCGTTTTAGTGTTTAAACAAGGTCCTGACTTAAAGGAAGTCTGGTACTGAGGAACATGGGTTTTAAAACAAAGTATGAAAAATATCTGTCGGATATTAAATTGCTGCTTGATGTGAAATAGGTGCACAGTGGTGCAGCAGGTAGGTAAGCAGACAATATAATCTAGTGTTTATGTGTTCTGCTTGGCTCTTGCTTTTTACACTTTTAAACTGTTGATGGTATATTTGATTATTTTTATTTATTTAATTTTTTTTCTTGTAACCACACGTGCATTTGTTTTGAACAGTATATTGTGTATTGGTCTTGTCTCTTGCAGATAAAAGGCAGAACTCTACCTGTTGAAACCATCTGTCTGCAGTCTTCAACATTTGCCACAGGTGCTGATTCATCCTGGTCCAGAGAAGTTGTCAGGGATGCTTCAATCAGCTCTGTGAGTCTTGTAGATAAATGTCTGGTGCTGTCTCTTTGTTTTTCATTGATATGATTTATCTGTGACGTGATGTATGAAACTTTTAAACTTAACCCAAACTCTCCCCATCAGTTATTTTGACTCAGTCTCAGAAATAGCTGCAGTATTTATTTGTTTCTTCACCAACTTGTTCCATCTTACTCTTAGATCCCAATGAATATCTGGGCCGTCTTCTACCCTCGCCGCTGTGCAGAACAGGCAGAAGAGTTGGTATCCACCTTTAAAAAGGTGGCTGGGCCTATTGGGGTGCGGCTGGAGCGGCCCATTCGTGTGGAGCTCAGGGATGACCGCACTGAGACCTACCTCAAGAGCATCCACTCTCAGCTCACCAGTGAGGTATGACATAAAATCTATATGTAACATTTAGATTAGTAGCTTATTAAGTGTAATGACTGACTTCATACTACTTGCATCACTCTACATCAACGTCTACGAGTGAGAGCCACTAAAGAGAATGATTCACTTTCTGTGCTAATTGACTTAATAGTGTGTTGGTTAACATATTTTACAGTAGCACAAGATTAGCAAACAGTAACAACTGCATGTGCTGTGATATGTAGTCTTAAAATGTGATTGACCTTTCACTGAAGTAAAGATACTCTGAGCCACATTGAGGTTGTTTGGCGAGGTTGTACTTTTTGTTGTAGTGTCTAACAGTAATTTATGTATTAATTAATTTGCTATCAGATATTGCATAAACATCCTTCTCCCTGCATTCACACTCAACAAATCCATGTGACTAAATAGCGCTTGCTGTGACTGTGTCGCAGTGGTTGCTGCAGAAACGAGACTGCAAAATGGTGTCAGTCTGGTTTCCTTAGGCAACCTTAGCAACTGCTGGTGTCGGGCCCTGAATGATTTTACATGTTTGAGTGTTAAGCTAATGAGCTTTGCAAAGTGACTAAATTCACAGTGTCCATTTTTCCTCATCCATCTTTCTTTGTCATTACTTATGATTGCTGTGATGTTAAGCACAAATTTAAAAATGTAAACGGCCGTACAAACTGGACATCGTTGACTGTCTGGTACCACTTAACCAAGCCTACAACATAAATGTGAAGTCCACCCTATATACGTTTTTAATTTCTTGTCTGTTCACAGCCTAAAATGCAGCTTGTAGTGTGCATCATGGTCGGCAACAGAGACGATCTCTACAGTGCCATCAAGAAGCTCTGCTGTGTTAAAAGTCCCATCCCGTCCCAGGTTTGTCAAGTAAATCTGTATGATTGGTTTAGAAATACATGGAGTGAAAATGGAGTATGTTGACTTATTTATTTATTTTTTGTCATGTGTTTGTCATTAGGCCATTAATGTGCGGACAATTTCCAAGTCCCAAAAGCTGAGGAGTGTTGCCCAAAAGATATTGCTGCAAATGAACAGCAAGTTGGGAGGAGAGCTGTGGACAGTCAATGTCCCTCTGGTGGGTTTCATGTCTTTACAGGAGTAGAGAGAAACTCCTTACTTACTGGGTCTATAGATTGTGTTGGGAAAATATCTCTACTGTGTAATATCTTGGTTTTGTGACTGTAGCTTGTGGTAATGAGGGTGCACTCGCTCATTCATAGTAGGTCCTTTAAACTAAGCATAACATGGCTTAATTGATAATACCTTGTGAAATTATGTATCATATTCTAATTAGAAATTGATCACAGACGTTGTAGTGCATGTAAAAATAAAAAGTAATGGATGTCTGCCTCACTTCAATAGAAACACTTAATGGTGGTTGGAGTGGATGTCCACCATGACACCAGCAAGGTGCATCAATCAGTCATGGGCTTTGTTGCCAGTGTGAACAGGTAAACTTTTTTCCCCCAGTTTTGTTTCTTGTTTGGATTAATAATTTCTCCGCGGTTACTTAAAATGAATTCATGTGGAGCTCAGAGTTTACTGGTGGTAACCATTTTAGTTACTACCTACCTACCTGCCACACACAGCTTTGTGTCCTTTCTTACACCATGAGACTGGCAGATTATGAGGTTGTATCTGCAGAAAATGTATTGGTACATCCCCACAATAAAAATAAAAGATTAAATGTGCAGATCACTTTTAAAAAATCTAAAGGTTTCACCCTTCTGTTTTGTGCAATCTAGTCTTAATAGAAATGCTTTTGCTTTTTTCTTCTCCAGTTCACTGACCCGCTGGTACTCCAGAGTAACTTTCCAGACACCCAATGAAGAGCTGATCAATGGCTTCAGAATTTGCTTCCTGGCAGCATTGCAGAAGTATTACGAGGTAAATGGCACAAGCTTATAATATCTAAAATGCGTTCTAATCTTGTCAGTGTTTTTTTGCACTGTTTTCTGTCACTGTACTGAGGTACACCTGGTCACTGCTGGCATCTGGTTACTTTATCTCTGACAGCAGAGTTTGGAGTTAGACACTTTACATCAAAGTATTTTTACCTCCAAACTGTACTTGGCTTAAATACTTCAACATTTAGTGTAAACTGTGTTGTCACATTAACTGCTGTTCACTGTTAAAAGTAGCAATTTATAAGATGTGGCCAAGATCTTAGTTAAACACTGTCAAGCCCTGCTCTAAACCACACCTCAACCTTTCATCCAGGACTCACAGATGATGGTGATGGCTGCTCCCTCCCTCGTCTCTCTAATTGGGTTCAACAACTTCATAAAACACCCAGTGGGGGGCAGGAGTGCCATGCCATAACTAAATTAATCATTGGCTTTTGTTAATGTTCTTTTGTGCAGGTGAACCACAACTTGCCAGAGAAGATTGTGGTGTATCGTGACGGTGTGTCAGATGGTCAGCTGAGGATGGTTGAGCAGTACGAGATCCCACAGTTGATCAAATGCTTTGAGACTTTCCCCACCTATGAGCCCAAGCTGGTCTTCATCGTGGTCCAAAAGCGCATCAGCACCACTCTCTACTCCTGCATGTCCAACAACTTTGGGGCCCCACCTCCAGGAACAGTCCTGGATCACACGCTGACCCATAGAGACTGGTCAGTCTTAATGTATCCAAGTGAATGAGTTGGTAACAGATCCTCTTTTAAGTGAGGCTGTGAGGCTGGGATGATAGCCAGCTGTTTGTTTTTTAAGGGAGGATTTTAAAACTTTTGAAAATGATCATGGCAGCAGTACAGTTTGCACAATGTTACAAGTTCACTGAAAGCTGAAATTAAACTGTGCTTTGGTAAAAGGTGAGCCACGAGCAACTTTTATATTAACTTGCAAAATGATCCTGTGTCAGTTGCACGTTGGGGACAGAACCCAAACAAACACTGTTAGCCCCATAATAAATCAGTGAAAATGCTGTATTTATTGTTTTCACTCTGAATGCAGCCTTTTTTTTTCTTTTTTACCTGCATACAACAAGAAGGCTACAACACCTCTAACGCCCCAATAGCTCAGTTGGTAGCGCAAGTGACCCATGTACAGAGTATTTGTCCTTGGGTTCAAGACTGACCTTTGGCCATTTGCTGCATGTCATCCCCCTTTCTCTCATCCAATTCCCTGTCAGCTGTCAATAAAGCAATGAGAAGGCCAAAAAATAAAGCCTACAACACCATCGGCAACATTATTAAATATCTGCACTTTGACAAGGAAAACCTCAAAAAAGAAATGCGTTTGAAGTTGGCTATTTCCTAACTGAGGTTGTTTGTTTTTTTGTTATTGTTCAGGGTGGACTTCTATCTGATGGCACATCACATTCGCCATGGCTGTGGACTTCCGACACACTACATCTCTCTGTACAACACAGCAAACCTCACACCAGACCACTTGCAAAGGTAATAGATGACTGCCAAATGTTGCTCTGATTACTGGTAGACATTTAAAACATGTTGTCTTTATTGAAGTTCAATTAAACAAAACATTGGTTGATAAACTTAAAGACTGTATTCATTCTGTCAGCATCTCATAGTGGATTATTAGACAAATACAGTTTCATGTTGAGTATTAGGAAAATACATTTATGTATTTTGTTCAAATTGAATTACAGTTCAGGGAATGTGCACTTAACAAGGATTTTTCAAACATTTGGATCTCACTGTACCCATCCGATTCAGGCCAGTGATAGAGGATAGGATACAAATCAATAGGGATAGGAAATATATCAATATTATACCATGATTGTTATATGAGATTTTATATCATCATAGATCTATGGCAAAAGTGTTGTGTTCCTGGTTTTAAAGGCAGCATTACTGTAAAGTGATGTTATATGCTGAACTTACTAGACTGCTATACTTCTTTTAATTACTTACCTCTACCCACTTAGTCATTTCGTTCACATTACAGATGATTATTTTTTTAAAATCTTATTGTCCTAATATTGATATCCAGATATGTATTGTGTATTGAAATATAGCTCAGAAATATTTCAAGATCATATTTAAAGTCAAACTGCCCAGCCCTTGAATTCGGTTTTAGTGCAGCTGTTTGTTTGTTTGTTCGTTCAGTGCCAAAACGCATTTAACATTGTTGCTTTGGCTCCACATCAGGCTGACGTTCAAGATGTGCCACCTGTACTGGAACTGGCCGGGTACCATTCGCGTTCCAGCACCGTGCAAGTATGCCCACAAACTGGCTTACTTGTCTGGCCAGTACCTGCACTCTGAGCCAGCGATACAACTCTCCGACAAGCTCTTCTTCCTCTGAGCTGCACCAGTTGCTGCCACAAACATACTGCTGACAAACCTTACTGAATGACAAGCAACTCATTTTAATTAATGAGTGATTCATTATTGACATGTAGCACTTCAGACTTTTAAGTTAGCTGTAGATTTCTACTTAGGATTCCCATATTGATCAATACTACTGATGTTTATGAGAGGGTTGCCTCAGTTTTCACATCTTGATAAAAGGGCTGGCTGCGGGATTCCTCCAGGCACAACTGTTTCCTGTTCCGACTGCAACCTGGTTTTGTTTAATTCCCCACTGGGAGCAATTCAGAAGTGTTCTCTTTTTGAATAGTTTTTGTATTTATTAATTTCTTTATTTTGTGTCTGTTTTGATGTGATAATCGAACACAAGTCTGCACAGAGTATTTTATTTTGCACTTTGCGTGTTTAACTTCCGGCCAGAACGCAGCACAGCCTTGCTCGGTGGAATTGAGCTGTGACTATTTCTGTGAATGTAACTCTGTATTGCATTACTGCAGTAATTCCTTGATGTATATCATAATGGTATAAACACATTTTAATTTCAAGCCTCGTGAAAAAAAGTTGGCTAAGTTTAGAGTTTTCAATGTTTTTGAGATACTGTTCATGTTCAGACCTTCCTCTGTGACAGATTCTGTACTTTATAAATCACTTTATACAACATGAGTCATTTTCTTTCTTGGTCAAAGTCTATATGGGGTGATTATGATTGTGCTGCTGAGTATGTCAGCTTTTAATACATGTTAATTGAGGTGGTCATCCTAACTCTACAGCTCTACGTGACTTGAAATTTTACCCCTAAAACCATGAGAATTAATAGCTGCTGTAAGTGGAAAACTCCCCAAGATTTACAGAACATTAGTGAAGTCCAACACTGATGTAAGGTGATGAAGTCTGGCTCGCAGCAGGTGCTTCATTTCATACCAAAGGTGTTGAGGGGCTTCATCCACACCTGGAATAACAGATAACTATACAGAAAGAAAGTAGTAGGAAGTATCTGGACACATTTTGACCCTGTAATTTGTGAAACAATGTTTCCACACCGAGGAGGTTTTTATGTTAAAACTTGAAACTCCATATTTTTTTTTTTTTTAAATGAAAGTAAAAGTTCGACACCTGGGGTCGAATGAATAAACCAAGATAATAAAACAAGAAAAAGCTACTTCCGAATGTATACTACGAATGTATAACATTTCACAGAGGGAGAGAACATGCGTACTGGCAAATACACGCGAAGTGACATTTTATTTAGAGCTGGGGTTTTCACTAAATTGTGTTAGGATCACATCTATAGTTGAATAAACTATTCACTATGATAACACATTGATGCACGAGTTTTTACTGTCTTCATTAAATATGTGTCGGTATATATTATAATGATAATGTTCCTATGTAAATGAACAAATGAATGATATTTATAAACGTAAATACAGATTATCTTCCTCTTTTATTGGGGAGTAAGAATAAATTCAGGTGTAGCCGGCACTACAAAGGCTGTAGCCGTGCGTAATGGCTGTGCAACGTGACACAATAGCTGCGCTGCGTGAGGATATTGGCAATTCGCAATTTAGGCTCGAGCGAGTTTTCAAAGACTATACTGACGTTCTGACCGATGACGATGACCGCTCACCGACCAGAGGGAGCGCAAGGATCCCCTCTCCTCCTCCAGCAGCTCGCGCACTCTCACTGCGCAGAGATTCGCCTCTGGCTCGAAGTTACACTGCTTTTCTTTAACTCCCCCAAAGTCTGCGACTCTGAACTCGCTTCGTTTACCGCTTCTGTCACTTTCTTTCAATTCACTTGCTTCATTTTGTTGCCAGAACTGAACCCCCGAAATAATACTCTTTTTCGTCTGTCAGTTTGATCATTCATTACTTTCCAGTTCATGGTCTGTAAAGTTAGACTTCCCGTATCTTTTACTGCTTCTTTGCTTCTAACATTTCTCCTCATCACTGGACTACATCCTGGTGTATAATCAGGTGATTGGGGGCGTGTTTACAGCCATTTATAGTAAATCATGGGCTTGGTCAGTGCGTAAAAAATGCAGGACGACAGACAGATGACTGTAAATCTGAGCAAAAGACTGGGTATGCATGTTTACAGTTTTGTGTGTACACAGATTCCTACACCTGAATATACACCCAGTTGTATACATTCGACCCCTGGCGCTGCACCTCACCCTCTTGACACCCTGGCTTGGCTTGTGCTGATGGACCGGCTTGATGAGGGTGGTGTTTTTTGGAAAGAGTCGCTGCTGGGTCTTGCAGAGTTTAGAAGACAAACAGCTACTGAGGAAAACCTTTAAACAGTTCTACAACAATCTACAATAATTCTTTGCGAAGAGTGGGTGCTCTGGAATAAAATCTCCCTCTGATGAAACAGGGGAAATCCTGAAAGCACAAGAACATATTTCATTCAGTCTGTACATGTAAGAGAATCCAACTTCAAATGAATCCTGAGCACTGATAACAACTACAGGGATCAAAGTTCACAGTAAATATTTGATCAAACTGATAAAGTTTACTGCAGTGAAAGGCAGCTGCACAGGAAGGAAGTTTGAAGTCATGTATGCGCAGGGTTGGGAGAGATACGTGTATTCATCACATTATATTACATAGAAAAACAACAAGGACCTAACTGCACATTTTGCAGATTTATTCATTGGATTTGCCAACAAGGGTACTTTAAATAATCAGATACTGATCAGAAGAGAATCAAACAAGGTCCCATTCACCAATAGATGCTGACATTCATATGTTGGGCCAATAAATGCAAAAACTGAACCCTTGATCAGAGCAACCAGTTGTAAGACTAGTGCAGAAATACATAACATAATAAAAAAAGTAATGATAATGACAGCACAAATGTTACAATTGTAAATGTTCTCCTCCTGCACTTGTACATTTCTTGGAGTTTTATGTTGCTTGTTTCAAGCTTCTCCAGATTCTGTTTATCCTCCTGATGCTTTTGTTCCCACATGTCCTTTCTTTCCCTCTCCCAAGCCTCTCTTTCTCTTTCTCTTTCTCTCGTCACCTCTTTTCTGTACTGCTCGAGATTCCTGACAGCACTTTCTTTGTGCTCTCTCTCTGTCTGAACTAGTTTCTCGGAAGCATCCTGTCTTCTTTTAATTTCCTGTCGTTGATTTTCTTCTTGTTTTTTCCATCTTCTTTTCCCTTCCTCCTGCTCTCTCTTTATCTCCTCGCGCTCTTTCTTGATACATTCGTCTTTCTCCTTGAGCTGTTTTGCTCTCAGATGTTTCTGCTGTTCAATTTCTTCTTGCAGTTTCTTGTTTTTCCTTGTCAGTGATTTCAATTCTTCATCATGTGCTCTCCTGTGGTCCTCATCCTTTCTCTTCAACTCTTCTGTCTTCTCTTTCAAAATCTTCTCCACTCGCGTTGCTATGTATTTCTCTGTATTGTAGCAGCCACCATTTTCCTTCACCATGGTCTTGACCATGGACAGCAGCTCTCTGACTTCTGTGTGACTTGTGTCATCTCTGTTACTGAAAACCCTGTATCTCCTTCTACAGTCAGTTACTGGTTGTTTGACAAATGACTGATCGTCTGGGTCATCTCCTCCGGTGAATATAGTGATGATGAAGTCTTCTGACTTCGTACCAAAATATTTCTTGATGAGCTCCATGGTGTCTGTTTCCTCTTGTTTACAGTACCCATTCTTCAGCACCAGTAAAAACACATGAGGTCCAGGAGACAGCATGCTGAAGCACTTATTGATCTCTTGTTGAATGTCATCATCAGACAGAGTCGTGTCAAACAATGCGGGGATGTTCGCCACAGTGACAGGTTGACCATCAATCTGTCCTGATGCTTTCTGGCAAACCTTGGCGACAGACTCCTGGCTGGATTTAAAATGTTCTTGGCCCAAAATGGCGTTTCCAGTTGCACTCCTACTGCTGTCACTCTTCCCAATCAGCACCATCCTGAGACACTCGCTGCTCTGACTTTCATCATCACTTTCGATTACCTTCTTCTTAACATCCTGTAGTTCAGCTTGAAGTTGTCTATTAGTTTTCTCCTTCTCTACAACCTTCTCTATCTGAGCCGTGGTGAACATGTCCTTTGTGAAGTGCCTGGACTTAAGAGCTCTCATCTTTTTCACATCATCAAACAGCTCTGGGATCTGTTGCTTTTCCTTGATGTTGAGAACAGTATATCGTCCTCCACAGCTCTGACAGAGCTCCTGGATGTCCTTGTTTTCTTTAAGAAACTTAACAACATCTGGAGAGTTAGGATCTGACTCCACAGTAAACATAATCATGGTGAATTCATTAACTTGGGAGCTGAATGTGTTCTGGATTGTTCCTAACTCTCCCTTGTCTTCATCAGTGAGGGAATCCAGAGGAAGGACCAGGATGAAGGCATTGACTCCCTCAGGATCACACAGGGAGATACTCTTGAAAGATTCCGCCATCACTACCTCCGTAGTTTTTCCATACAAGGCAGGCAGCTCCACCAGGGAAACCTGACGTCCACACACCTCTCTCTGATGTTTTACACACTCTGATGAGTCGGACACTGATGGACGTTCTGTCTGACCTAAAATGGCCCTGACTGCCGAAGTCTTCCCTGCTCCTCTCCTCCCACACAGAACCAGGTTTAAGGCTGGTTTGATGTGTTCTGACTCAGACACTGAAATGAAAAAAATAAATGGTAAGTGACTGCATTTATACAGTGCTTTTATCCAAAGTACTTAAAGTTTTTGCTTCTCATTCACCCCTTCACTCACAGCCCAAACCATGATCTTTTCTGAAACGTATCCCATATAAGTATTTTGATACCTAAGCTTAACTGTAACCCCTAACCCTCGTGTTAACCATGTGTTTGGAGAGGACAAAGGTCACCTGACTTCATCCTTTCCTGCATGTCTAAAATGACGTGTAAAGCATGGACATAAAATGTGAAATGTCCTCATAAGTGATGTGCTTTGACATGTGGACAGGAGGAGGTGGGGATCAATACCACCTGAGCCCCTGAATTAGAAAACCCTACTCATTGAAGACCATCCAGATCAGATCATCCAAAATCAGTAAGATTAGATGTTTATCTGCTATTATAACAGCCAGTTTAAACCAACTTTTTTAAGGACAGTGAATGTGTCAGCTTTTATGATCATGAAATTTCAACAGTGAGCTTACAAATATTTAAACACATCAAAATGCGTGTTTGTACCCACCACTGTGAAACACTAAATATACAGTATGAATTATTCTGACTCAGTTCAGTTTAACTTACTGGAGGGAGGCAGCAAGCCAAAGCTACTGCTGCGCTTCAGTGGATCATCTGTCACTGTAAGGACACAGAACATTGATTGATTTATTAATTTAAGGGACACAGTTTATGTTAACTGTTTTGGATTATTATTGTTATCATTACTATTATTATTAACACTATATAGCCTAAAGCCCAACATATCAGAAAATAGAAGAAAACACTTAAGGTTAAGACTGATTTTTTTTCCACAAATGACTGACAGGGAGAATAATAGGACAATGCTGATCTTTCTAATTACACTGTGAACAGGAGCCTTTCCCAAACTTAATCGAGGAATGAATGTTTCGATAAAAAAATCGTTGACCTACACTCCGAAGTGTGGTCTTTCATTTTCCTGAGGCGTTTCTTCATCAGAATTTATATGAAGTCGATATGTTTTTTTATTGTTCTACGACATAAAATATATCATTAAATGTCCCACAACTGAATGTGGGACATTTGGCTAAATGAGACTACAGAGGTTGCCAGGGAGATAGAACTCCATCATGGTGATGTTTATCTTATTGATTGTTATTGATTATTATCCCATACATCACATCCTGTTTGGAAATATGGGAACATGCAAACAAAACCCTGGCACCCTGAGTTGGGGTTGTTTTACTGGCTGTTGAAGACAGCCAAGTTTATATTCTTAATAACACATTTGGTCACGAAGTTCTCGAGGATATTGAAGGAATGACAGTACTGGTAATGTTAGGTAATAAAATGAACGTGTTTTAACATGATAATCTCCACTGATGGCCTGGGCCAAGAAGTCATGGGGTACATCTTTGACAGGTCGCCAGTCAATTACAGGGCTGACGCAGAAGGACATACAACCATTCAGTCGCCAATTAACCTAACATGCATGTGCTTGGACTCACTATAATGATGGTTAGATTAACAAAGAAATAGCAGAAAGAGATATGGACCTCTGGTCATAACTCTAATCCAGATGGTGAGAGCAGATATAGTGTTATCCAGTCAAATAAAGTCCAACCGTACTCACCTGTTTCTGCAGTCGCCATAACGTCTCTCTGCTGGGAAAATCAGAGACTAACTCAACCGGAAACCAACTGCACGGTGTCAGAGCCTAAAGAGAGGATAGCATGAAATGTTAAATGTCTTGTATGTTAATTTGTGTTTTACCTCATCTACCGCTGTCTGATGTGACATCAGTAAACCTCCCAATGACACACCCACAGACACACACACACAGCATTTAACGCTACTGTTTGACACAAAATGTGACTCTGTGTTCGATTACCATTAGGTTTTTCTTTATATAATCAGGCGAATGGATGATTACAGCAAAGTTACATTCCCCACTAAAAATGGTAAAAGAAAAAAGATAATTTCCACAAGATAAAAAAAGTACAGATACTAGTACATTCCAGCTTTTGCATTTGGGTGGAAGTGCATATGAGCCATCAATGTTATTCATCACCTAATACATGCATTATTTATATTTACTGTGATATGTTGATTTGGCTGTTACATATAAAGAATATACTGTGATATTTGTAAATTGTATGTTACAACTATTACTTAAATGAGTTCAAATATTTCATCTAAGGTTTTATAAGAGTCCCTCTTCACAAAAATGATTTTAAGTACTCAAACAGGGCTGATACTCATCTTGCTGACACTTTAAATCAACAACAACAAAAACATTCTAAACTTACAATTTAAACTTACTGTTACTGATTTAGGTCAGATTAGTAATCAAAAGTAGTAGAATGTTGTTCACTATTAAAATGTACAGATGACTGGTACAGTCATCATTATGCAAGATCAAACTTAAAGCATCACTATGTAACTTTTTTACAGTAAGCTCAAAGTAACAGCTTCAAAATCCTGTTGATGGTTCAGTGTCTTGTAACAGGGTGAATGGTGTCTCTGTCTCAGCCACTCTGCCTCCCATCACTTGTTTCTGTACTGTCACTTCAGTGAGAGAGTAGAATCACAATGTTACGTACATGTTTACTTGGATGCCAATTTCTACACAATGTGGCTTTAAGCTTTCAGTGCTCACATGTCCAGACACAATACATTTCATTAAGAGAACATGAACATATCTGTAAATCATTAAGATAGTTTAAAAAATAAGCAACACTGCAGATAACAAAAATATGGTTAAAGTGATTCAGTGATATACAGAGGGGGGACACAATAACAGGAACACTTACAGTTTATTGCAGGAGAACAAACTCGAAGTTCATATTATTTTGTGATGGTGATAGAGGTGTCGATTCAGCTCTTTCTGGAGGCTGTAGTTTGTTGCTTAGACTTTCAGTCAGTTCAGTCAGAAATTCTTTCGTTGCTGTTAGATTTCCTGTTTGGATGTGTACTCAAGCTAAATTATATTGTTTCCACTCATCACAGCGCATTCTCTCACAGTGACTCAGATTGATGCAGCAACAGCTCAGTTGTTTTACTTTTTACAACCTCTTTTTTTTTTTTTTATTGTTGCAGTGTTTATAGAGTTCTCACTTGTGGTGAGTGGAGTGGTAGATATCCATTATTATCCCTTTTGGCGACAGTTCTTGTCCAGGGTAAATCTGAAGAGAACAGAAAAGGCCTTTTTTCCATTCGTGATGGCTTTTCCAAGTGCATCCATTCATTTGTAATGTCTAGGATCTGCTATTGTTGGCTTTACCACAATGGTGGACACATGTCTTTCGTATGTAGATGGCAGTTCATTTAAACATGAAGATCCAGCAAAGAAAAACAGTGTGAGTAGAAAAACAAAATAAGTAAACACAAACATTCAAATTGTACTATAAGAGTTGGACTTCTTGTACTTTGTTCCACATAGTCATTGGATGGGGCACAACTTGTTCTGCCTGTTTCGCATTTCTTGACTCAGTCTTTTAGTTTCTTGTTTCGCTTCCCATACCAGCATGTCAGTGTTGTAGCAGCTGCCACCATTTCTCGTCAGCATGGTCTCAATCTTTGTCAGCAGCTTTCTGACTTGTGTGCGATCTGCGTCAGCTTTGTTATTGAAGACCTGGTACCTTCCTCCACAGTCCTTGATGAGTTGCTTGACATAGTCACCTGAAGCCTGCACATAACTCTCAAATGACTGATCCAGGTCGTCTCCTCTTGTGAATATAATGACAATAAAATCTTTCGACCTTTCACCAAAAACTGTTTCTATCAGCTCCACAGAGTTTATCTCCTCTTCTGTGATGTTTCCCATCTGCAGCACCACTAAGAAAGCATGAGGTCCAGGAGACAACATGCCGATGCATCTATGAAGCTCTCGTTGAATTTCAACTTCAGACAGAGTTGTATCAAACAAGCTCGGGGTGTTGACCACAATGACAGGTCGTCCATCAATCTCTCCTGTTGCTTTCTCACAAGACTTGTTTGCTGGCTTTGGGGCGATTCTGGGCGTAAAATGTTTATAGCCCAAAATGGTGTTTGCTGTTACACTCTTCCCACTGCCAGTCTTCCCAATCAGCACCATCCTGAGACAGTCGCTGCTCTGATTCCCATCACTGCTCTGTTTCACACTCTGTAGTTCAGCTTTAAGTCTTTCAATAGCATTTTCCTGCTCTCCAATCTTATTTATCTGAGCCATGGTGAACATGTCCTTTGTAAAGCATCTGGATCCTTCACCTCCCATGTTTTCTACAGTATCCAACAGCTCTGGAATCTGCTGCTTGTCCTTGATGTTGAGAACAACATATCTTCCTCCACATATTTGACAGAGCTTCTGGATGTCTTCGTTCTGTTGTATATAATTGACAACATCTGGAGAGTTAGGGTCTGACTCCACAGTGAAAAGAATCATGGTGAAGGTGTTCACTTGAGAGCTGAATGTGTTCTGAATTGTCTCTAACTCATTCTTGTCTTCATCAGTGAAGGAACCAACTGGTAGGACCAGGATGAAGGCATGGACTCCCTCAGGATCACAGAGGGAGATACACTTGAATGA